>JANIJG010007211.1:44718-106138 GCA_024611175.1 Megaceryle torquata
CCCTTTTTCCTTTTTTTCCCCCTTTTTCCTTTTTTTTTCCCCCTTTTTCCTTTTTTTTTTTCCCTTTTTTTTTTTTTTTTTTTCTTTTTTTTTTTTTTTTTTTTTTTTTTTCCCAAATGTAAGTCTGCTCTCATACTGTATATATATATATATATATATATTACTGAAATCTGGAAGGTGATTCTTGTCATTGAGATTTGTGTCCATGACTGAACTAGAGGGAAAGGAAGAAAATTTTGCTCAAAGAGAAGGTGTAAAACACACTGTATCTTTTCAGTGGTTCTTGACCCAAATCAGAAATTTTCCTTTAACCCAAAAGGTATCCATGATTTCACAATAGTTTTCTTCTACTTTACTGGAAGTAATTTTCTAAGACATAGCATTTAATGTATTAAGTGGCTCATTGAGAGAGAAGGCAGATATGATCTGCACACACTAAAGCGTCTCATTGGACATCAGTAGATTTTACTGAACTTCAGAGGGTAGTTTGAGACTAGTTTGCCTCTACAGTATACACTTACCCATACAACAAGATACTATTTAACATTAGAAAGGATTCAGGGCTACAAAATGCTTAGGGAGTCACACTGAGTAATATACAGAACAGAAACCTCGATACAAGATGTCCTAAATGAAAAATCTTGCACAACTGACATGCAAATCCAAGGGTGGGTTATGAGGCAAGTGTTGGAGTATGAAAACATGGTGTGTGTGTTGCAATAGCAGGAACAGGTGCTTCCAAATAAATTTCATCTCCTATCAAAAAGTAATTTGTTATGATGCAAATATCTGATAGATCTCAGACAACATTAATATAGAACTAAAGACATATGGCCGTAAAAGCAAAATACAGCTGCGTGCAATCAGGAATTAGACACAGCTCCCTGTACAAAAGGATCAAATCCCACAGCATCAGCCTGGAGATGAGGCACAAAACTGAGATGAGAGAGAATTCCAGAGGGGTGGTATGAAATCCTGCAAACTTCCAGGTCTCTGCTTATGAATAAAAGATGAAAAATTGTTCTCCAAGCAAAGATAGCCATTATGTTGAAAATTTTAGCAGCAATTTGATTGTTTGCAATCATGGAGAGCACATAGACCTAGAAGATATTGTATTATTCTATGCATCTGGGACACTCTACTTAGATATGGAATACTTAAGCCCTTCAAAAGTTAAGAAAACACTAAGAAAACTTAGTTTTTGAGAAAACTAATATTTGGCCTAGAAAACCTGAAAATGTCCAAAAAGGATGAAGCATTTCAACAGTGTTCCTTTAAATTTTGTTTAAAGCTCATTTTAAATTTTAAGCCCTTCTATTTTATTGAAGATTTAATTACACATCTGGAATTAGGTATTTAGACGTTTACTTAAGAAATGCATAACTCCTTCTAGGTTTTGGAATCATCCTCTCTACTAGTCCTGTCCTATGGCATTTTTTATCCCAATGTAGGTAAAAGGGCTTGAATTTATGAACTTTTTGTCACTGAACATAGCAAGATTAAAGCAAAATTCTCTAAATGCCCCATAACAAAGCACCCATATGACCACCTTGTGCCAGAACTTCCTCTGTGAAATGTTTCCACAGAAACACCAGGAGCTTTTTTCTCTCTTGCAATGATGACTGGGAATTAAGGGGTTTGAAAGCACCCCAAAACTTGGTTCTGTAAGAAAGGCAAAGATTTCTGGCTGAAGTAAACTCTGCAGTTGGACAGTTGGCTGTCCTTTCTCACTGAGATTGAGATCAAAATATCAGATATTTTCCTGATACTCCTGTATCACTTTGTTAAGATACTTGAGTTCTAGGAGCAGATTTGATCGAAAACCTTAGAGTCCAGGGTGAATAAAATTCCAGGATGACTTGATTACATACCCTTTGATTCCTCCGGGATGGGCTTTGATGGCAGAGTAATTAATCTGATTTAAGACTGTCTGCTGTAGAAGTATCCTTCAGCTGGAGGCTGAATTTCCTTGAACTCATCCTACTCTAACTACAGAGGCACAGGTGGGTGTGAGTACTGATGATGGGTTGAAGCTCTAAGCACGCAGATCATAATTTTAAGTTAAAACAAATGCTCTAAGTCTTCATGGGATATTTTGCAAACATGACAAGAAAACAAATTTCAGTTCATTTCACACAGTCATTCAGGAGATGACTTGATAACAAAAGAATACCATGAGAGGAAGGGAGTAGCCTGACAGAGAAACCACCTCTGCAATTCTTAGATCAAAATTTTGGCATGATGTCTGAATGGAAGTGTCTTACAGTGAAATATATCATATGCTTCCTGGCACTGAGTTCCTTTACGTTGAGCAAAATATGTGTAAAAAGGAAAGGCCATATTTTGTCTAAAAACATTTCACTTGCAAATAGACCAATTTAAGGAAACAGCCTCGCTAGGGTCTGATCAAAGGTCTGCAGAAGTCATGACGGCCTTTAGTCCCTTTTAGAGACCTTGCTGCCATGCCCAGCTCTGTATTGGAAGGGTGCAACCAGGAGCCTGTGCCTGTAGTTAACTGCTCAGGTGTGCACCTGCTGTAGCAGGGCTAGTCCCTCCATAGAGGAATCCACTTACTCATGTTTACTGGTTTGCTCTGGTACAAGCTCTAACAAGCCTCCAACACTAACTGGCTTTTCATGGCCAGAGTTCAAACATGTGAAATGAAGCATACTCCATGTATTCAGACTCCTTCTACTCTTTAATCAACATATTTCTTTGCTCCTCTGTCTTAGTTCGCCCTTTTTAATTTAGTCTGTAAAACAATTGCACCTTCTTCCTTTCTCTAGTGTACAGAGATCTCTTTCCACTAATTACAGCCCCCCAATGCATTAAAAAAGATCCCGTGTAATGTTTTCAATGATTGCAACCATCCTTTAGCTTGAGAATGGAGTTTCAGCTGTGACCCTGCATGTATCAGGTGCTGTCACAGGTTTTGCATTTGGAAAATGGTTAAACTACTGAGAAAATTTCTTTACACTGTAAAAGTGTTGGATTACTCCTAAGGTTAGGGATCCTGTCTTATTTACAGTGTGACCACTTTGCTAGTAAAAGGGGGTTTAGAAGAAATATAAATTATACCCTTAAGTACAATTCCCAACTCTCAGACTATTATTATGAGTCTCACAGTATTTCACTTGAAGTCCTAACTCCTCAGGGCAGGTGCTTGGGTGAAGATTTCAGCTTTCTTTCTTTTTTGCTTTTTCTTTCTTCTTATTATTTTTTTTTTTTTTTATGCCAAATTTCCTAGATTTATAAAGAAAACCTTTAAAACTTCAGCTTGATCCAGCAGGATTAAGAGATGAAGTAAAGCATATATGAAAAATAACAATAAAAGTAAGATTTTTTAATTAAGCTGATGAACCAAGATAATTTCCAGGAGAAGGCTGAGGAATGATTGTAATAAGAGACAGAATAGTTTACCAAGCTTCTAAAGGTAAATAATTGCTATGAGTTTATTGATTTATTAGCATATGTACCTATTTTAATCTCCATCTCAGTCCTTCACTGAGTTCTCAGGAGATGAGCCTGGACAGTTCTTTGGGCTGATACTGTAATAAAAATTATGTGTTGAGCTTGGTAACACCACCTATAATTAAGGTTTCCTAACCTTCTGTATTTTAAGATCCTGGTTTTGGTTGCATATAATTTGTCAGATAACTATTTAGACTGAAATTACTTGGGTGCTTCTCTGGGATGGATTCTTTTGCTGAGTAAAGTTTCATCTGTTGTGTTCAGCTGCTTCCCAGAAGAGGTCTGAAGGAAAAAGCTCATGTGAAAACAGTTTGCATGAAAAAAGTTGAATTGCTTTCACTAAAAATTGCTAGCATTTGCCTGCTTTGCACCATAGATCAGGATTTTGTCAGGAAACAGGCACCGCTGCCAGGGGTGTGCCTTATGCTATCCCTGAGAAAATTTGTTCAAATTTGGCTCAGTTTGGAGCCCCTGCAAGTCACAAGGTCACAGATGTTTGCCTAACCTTCAGTTAAAGACTTCTGCTGCTATTCTTCAGTCCCCTAAAGTAGCCTGTCCTAGTACTTTTGTTAGAGTAAAAGAGAATTTCCTAATATCTATCTGAAATCCTCCTTGCTCTAAAGTAAGCTAAATTCTTCTTGTACTACAGTGAGTGGACGCAAGAACAACTGATCACTGTCCTCTTCAGAATAACCTTTTATGTATTGGAAGACTGTTATCATGTCCCTGCTCAGTCTTCTCTTTTCTAGACTAAACAAATCCCATTCCTTCAACCTTTCCTCATACTTCCAGTTTTCTAAACCTCTTATCATCCTCATTCTCTTCTGGCTGCTTTCCAAGATATCTAATTTTTTTTTTTTTTTTTTTTTTTTTTTTACTCTGCAGTCCCCTAAACTCTACCAAATAGCAACACAGAATAATTACCCCTCCCATTTCACATATAACATTCCTTCCAATATGACCCTGAATGAAATTAACTTTTTCTTGTATCAGCATCACATTATAAATGAATATTTGATTTGTCCCGCACTGTGATCTTTTGATTTGTCCTGCACTGTGATTTTCTTCCTGGTGTTGCTGCCTATTCCTTTACTCCTAGTTTTACTAAGATTTTACTTTCCCTTCCTCAGTATAGGACATTGCATTTGTCTTCACTGAATTTCATTTGGTAATTTTAGACAATGCCACCAATTTATCAAGGTCATTTTGAATTCTTATCCTAACCTCTTAAAAGCTTTCAGCTCCCTTCAGCTTGACATCTCCTGCAAATTCTACACATTTTATCTCTTTTCCATTATCCAAATCATTAACAAAAATACCAGATAGACTAAACATTACAGAACCTGGTAGGACCACACTTGAAATGCATTCACAGCATAATATCGAGTAGCAAAACTACTTTTTACACACGCTTGACAGGTGTGTGACCTCATGTATTTACATGCTTCTGTTTTCTGTAGCAACAAGAATATCAGAAGCGGAGAACAGGAGGCAAACATCCTAGCCCAAGAATTCACCTTGTATTCTACCAGTCATCTGTTGCTGTGATTGTGTAGTGAAGCCTCCCCAGGAAGAGAAGTAGCACCCTATTGTGGGTGTGTGTGGAGAAACAAAGGGAGTATGGAAGACTAGGGAGCAGAGACAACCTGTAAGAGGCAGAAGGGCTGGCTGGTAACCATTCAACTAGCCACTGTGCAGATAATGTAGGGAGAGGACCTAACTGTCTGCCCTGACAGGAAAATCTACAACTTGCCACAGAAGAGAACAACTTCTTGAAGCTGCTGGTGTTAGCTCAGCATCAAATATCAAAGGGGTGGTGAAGCTGTAGTCTCAGTTTGCTGATGACCCTTGAATGTGCTTAAGAATGGGAAGGATTGTAGAGCTGGATAGATTATTGTACAGTAAATACATATATACACACCTAAGAAATCTGTGAAGGTTGCAAAGTGAAACATTCAGAACTCACAAACCACAGAAATTAAGACAGCTGATGGAAGTTTAATTTATCCCATTTCTGAGTATGCTTTACAAAAGTTTATAATAGCTTGATTTTCCAGTAGGACTCTGACTTAAGGAAGATGGTATTAAGGAGCAAGTACTTAGGTAACACTATTTGCCTTCATAATTCAGTATGTTTCAACATGCTGTATTTACCACACGGTGCTTGTCTGACAGGCTGACAGTGGATTACAGTTAACTTTATAAAATTAGCTTTCTTTTGAAGTATTCAATATTGTCAGGTTAAATACAATTCTGACCAAATCCAAGTGATAAAAAAGAAGAAAACTGGCAAATTATATTCAAAGACTATGCAGGCTATGCATTTCCTTTCTTTGCTTACAGATTAAGATGGCTTTGCATGAAGAGATCGGATGAAGCTTTATGATACTGGGAAAAGAGGAAAATTTTAACAATGAATGGTGATGGAGGAATCAGTATTATTGATTGACGCAGGACATCTCTTGCAAATATCGCCTGTCAAGCCAAACAGATGATGCATTTGTGGTCATTATACAGCAGTCCAGGTTCATGGAAGACAGAAGCATGTGGCTGCTGTTCACCAGGTGCACTTGGCTTACAGGCAAACATGAAATAAAAGTTTTTTTCATATTTTTCAATATGAAAAATTCCCTTTTCTAACACTTTTTTTTTTTTTTTTTTTTTAAACTGTGAAAATAATCCTGAAATATTTATGATCATCAAGAAACAAACAACGTACTTTAGGAGATGGCTATTGATTATTAGATCTACTGGTCCTTCTGAGTCTGGAGCTTCCATGGACCAAAGAAAACACAAAGAACATTGAATTGCTACTCCTCTGGCTTTAGATATTTCTTTTTGTATTCATGATGTGAAAGATAAAAACTTGGTCATCAACCAAGATCAGGGATACCCCTTTGTAATCTACAGACACTTTTATCACTATGCTACACTTGATGTCCTCTTACTAATGACATAAATCCACCCTAGGCAGAGATATGGAAATTGGCATAAGATCATGAGTTACAGAAGCTTTGAAACAAATCCAAAACTTTTGCAGTTAAGAAGGCTTTGGAATTGTATCCTTTTACACTGCTGTTATGCTATTTACTTCAGCGATAATTTTAATGGTAGTGTTAATAATGGACATATTATATGCAACAGTACTGCTCCCTTTGTATTTGTAGTAGATGTGGTCCAATCTATCAAAAGCAAGAAATGATTCTGACTAAATTTTAGGCACCCAGTGAACCAGTTGTCCTGAAGTTTACTGCCTGAGTTCTCTCACAGGTCAATGGAAAGAGTATGAAAGCCTGCAGAATTTCCAGACAGAGAGAGACATATTTGTCCTCTGAAAGCATTCACAAACACCTACTTATCTCCAGTGACAATATAGGAAATTTGGATCTTTCTTTTAGAGGACAGGTTACTTATACACGTAAACTTTAGGTACAGGCTAGGAGGTGACATACACAATTTCTGCTTTGAAAACAAGGGAGAGGCACTGTGTGCTCTAACATATGCAGTGCATTGGAGACAGTCTAAGGGCAGTGGGCCTTAATCTCATTTCAGCCAGGTGTTAGCCTGGGGTAACTCACTAATGACAGTGGAGTCTTGCCAATTTAGCACCTGCACAGTGAGATCAAAATCAAGTCCCTTAATGATACATTTAGAGCTGGCCAGAGAACAGCAGTTCCACTTCATGATGATTTTGAAGGCTGCAGAACTGATTTTTTTTTTTTCCTATATTGGAGTAAAAACAAGACCTTCCAAGAATTTTGTCAGAATATATTTGAATGGAAAAATAAATTTTTTTGATCAAAAGGATTAAATTTCTGTCTGCTTTCTCTTATCCTTCAAACTTAGAAACCTTCTTCCCACAAGTCAACATGGTCACTTTTCCGTAAAGCCTGTTAGCCTTAGCAGAGCAGTTTGTTTTGGCAAGAAACTTCAGCAAAAGGACTTTCCAACCCCAGCCATGGGTCCATTGCACCCAAAGATATAACAAGCAGAGAGCGGGGAATAGACAAGATAAAAAAAGATACCAAAAATAGTTTCACTTTAATAAAATACTTTCTTGAGGCTTGAGAAATCTTCTGCAACCGGTGCATGTATTTTTATTTTGTTTTCTAATTTCCATTTCAATTGGCTTTTCAACTTGTGAATTACAGCTGAAACTACAAGCAGTAGTGCCAAAACACCATGGGAAAGACCATACCTTCTACTTTTCTGACCATGATATCCTCAAGAGGAAGCAGTCTGGTTCTCATGAAATTTCCAGCTGCAACCAGGCTGGGTCACATGCTACTTTGCAATGCTGCCAGCACAAAGTAAAGATGACAAAGAATATAACCATCTGCAGTGCAAGGAGAAATTTGGGCCTATTTCTCAGATTGTTTGATTGGCCATAAAGGTAACTGATTGCTTTTGGGTGCAGCTTACATTGTCCGCTGATTAACCTTCAGACATGGTACTCTTGATAGTGACTGTTGGTTACCGAGTATCAATAAATCCGTACTTTTTTTTTGCCTTTGTCCAGAACAAGGGTCAGAAAATAGTGCTAGCTCTGAAAGCATTAATTCAAGCCTGTTAAATTGCTACTCTGTACTTTTCATGTCAGAAGTATTTTCCAAAAAAGCATGTGTCACCTAAAGTGTTACTTTATTTAGAAACAAACAAGTATTTCCTGGAGATTGCTGAATGTCAGTTATATAAAGTGCAGTATTGACCTCTGTTTGGCTCCTGCTACAGCAGACAGAAAATAAAGCTCTTATATCCACATTTAAGAGGAACTACCATGGCCCATTAAATACTGTCAAATTTGTTATAATTCTTCCTCTTATCCCTCCTCTACCTATTTTTTCTACTTAAATAGAGTTGACATTCAGAACATCTCATGCATGTTGGAGGAATTTCTTAGTGCTGGCATCAAGTTAATATAATGGCAATCTCCCCACAAGAAGCCCAGAAGCTGAAGGACATTGAAGATTTTGGACTTGACATTTTTAGCAAATATTTCTATCAACTCAGGCTGCAGTAGGAGTAGAAAAATACACACTAGAGACAGCAAAATAACCAGTGATGCACTGATTCCCTGTAGGTCAAACTGAGATAACTACTACTACTAAAAACTAATATTTTACACAAAATTAAAATTTAAACTAACAAGTGAATAATGTGAGCTACAAATAGATATTCACCGATACTCATTCTTACAAATTCCTCAGCCCACAGGAAAGCCTAAAGCACAGGAGCATTTTGATTCCCCAACATGAGCTTCTGAGACTACATGGAGCCCTTTCCTGCCTTGTACACATGATTTCTAGGGGACAGAAGGTTAGGCTGAGGACCTTGGCTGTGCTTTCAAGAGGCTCAGTGGGCTTAGTCAAGACAAAAATCAACGGCTGTGGGGTAAAGACCAGCATCAGAAACTTCATCCCTGTGGCACAATGAGAAACACATTCATAGCACAAAACCTCTTCTAGGCAGTAGAGAAACACATGCCTCTCAGGAACCCGCTGGATGCTGTCAAAAGGATCATCTTCCCTATTAGGGACTATGGTATATTGCATCCTTGTTTCTGCACTGGATATGTTTTCTAACCTTGTCTTCTCCATGTACACCAAAGGGTGGACTCTTAGCCAGTACAGATATCTGTAAATGTCAGCTACCTAACTGGTCACACTTCTAGTCAATAAAGAGAATGGTGAATGAAATCTTAAGGTAAAATTAAGGTATAGGTACTTAAAAAAGATAGGATAATTTGTGTCCCTAAAGTGCATGATGTTTTTCACAGCCCTCTAGAGATACCTTGGCTTAGATATAGACTTCTATGTTGTAAGCTTGAATTTAGGTGACATGAATCCCACCCAAAATAACAAGCATGTTAGAAAATTAAAAGCTGAGTAGTCAAAAAATTGAGCGGAGCATTGTGACTGAAAGAGACTTCTCTCACCAGATGATTTCTTCCTGGAAAGACATAGATGTCAAACCATACACAATGGTATTAATTTGGTTTGACTAGCATATCATTAGGAAGTGAACAGATGCACTACAGGTGCAAGACAGTGTAAAAGCCTGCCTGAGACCAGCATATAGTACAGAGACAGTGATGTGGGCTTAGCTAGAGAATGTATTGCACTTGATTATGTTAAGGAAGACCTGAAACAATAGAATGATGAAAATATTCAGAGCAATTCATACAATACATACAGTCATACAGTATCAGTTTAATCATAATGGTGGGAGCTGAATATTTAGAAATGCAAGACAATAGGGAAAAATACATTCAAAATTACTATTTTAATGGGTGACAGTAAGAAAATATTACTCAACATGTACATATTTAGTTTAAATTATTATTTACTCATGATTTATTACCCCAGTGCAAAGTACAGATGTAAAGATTATAGAGATTATTTATAAATTTCCAATGCTAATTTTTTTTTCTTTGTTTTCGTGAAATTATGGTCTCATCCAACCCCAAGGTCAAAGTATTCCCATACTATGAAGCCATCTGAAGTGCTCCAGAGGAAACACAAGAGCATTGAATTATACCTTTGATTCTACTAAAAGGTTCAGCATCATCTTTGTTCTTCAATGGAGAGTTCCGTAAGACATGAAGGATTTGTATCTAACACCTTCTTTAAGAATAGGACAGAAGATGGACTACAGATGGTATAGTATGCATGCAGTTGTATTTAAGTGATTTGAAATGGGTTGAATATAATATTTATATATTTTCTATTAAGTCAATCCTATTTACTCCAAATAGAAGCCTGACTGGTATTTATAGGAAAAGTCTTTAACACAGATTGGCAGTGTAAAAGGGATCTTTAGGTGGAGTCAATAACCTTTGAATTACATGATTTAATCCTCTTTTTAAAGCCTTTTTTCATGGCTGGAATGATGCAAAAGTAAATGCATACAGTAAATTCAAGCCTCAGAATGGAGATATGTCCTGTGACATAATAAAGCAAATGTATCTGTCTTGAAAGGGACATTCAGTGTGGTGAGGATTGGGACACCTAGCTGTTAAAATCAGAGCCAGTGCTTTCCCTTACTCTTATAAGCCATGTCTCCAAAGCTCTTCTCCTCGCTGCTGCCTCTCAAGGCAGTTCCTTCTGTTATATCCACCTCCTCAGGCTTGAATTCAAAATTCCCATGGGCTGTGCCCATGCACCCACTAGCTGGGCTTCCTGAGCAGGTTGCCCTCAGCCTACTGGTGGTTTTTGATGCATACACATTCAGTTCTGTAGCTCCCTTTTCCATGGGATAAAACCTCCTTCTGTAAAGAGCTCCTCTGTTGTAAGCAGTGCAGCAAGAAACTAAAGCCTAGAACTATTCCATATACTAACTTCCCAAGAATCTCACTGGGAGGTGGGAATATTTGTACATGTGAGGAGACTCACAAGATAACTACAGCCAGAGAAGATTGCTTTGAGTCTTAGTGGGTGACATGTCTGTGAGATCTTTTCAAAACTCTCTTTTTTATGATGTCTGTCACATGTTTCAGTCCTTATTTATTGTAGCTTGTGGTTTACTAAACATTTAGTTCAACTCTCATCAAGCATCACCTTGAATGTCTGCAGAGGTAGTTGAGGCCCCATCCCTGGAGATATACAAGGTGAGGCTTGACAAGGGTCTGAGCAACCTGCTCTTGTTGAGGATGTCCCTGCTCTCAGCAGGAGAATTGGACTAGATGTCCTCTAGAGGTCCCTTCCAACCCAGACATTTCTATGGTTCTATGATTTCTATCTTAAAGAGTAATAATTTGAAATCTTCCCTTATATTTCTGATTGTTGTGGTCAAGGCAGGTCTACTCCTAAACTATTTTTGGAACAAAGACTCTTCTTGAAAAATTTTGTTACAAGTTAGAACTTTATTTGAAACTGTATTTTAAGTGACCCTTATGTATCTGGTTAAATTCTACAAGAATAATTAATTATTAATTAAATAAATAATAAATGAATAAATAATTAAGCCTATGGAGCTTCTGGCTTATGTTTCAAACTAAGAATGTGCTTAAATAATGAATTTAAATTAATGCATCTTGCATCACAAATTTAATCAATATTTTTTTTTAATAAGCTGTTATAACGTTTCTTTCTAGTTGATATGCTGATGTCAACACGTCAGGTTTCTAGTCTCTAATTTCAGATTTGTCTTTTCCTGGTTGATCTGGGTTAGCAACCAGTGTCTTAATTTTATACAAAAAGTCTGATCCTGTGTGCATGTAAATCAAAGTCAAAATTTTCATTTACTTGTATTGTGCAGGAATATTTCCACAATATACTGACATCTCCCTTGGCTTGACACCAAAGCACTAAATTAAGAAACATGTGCTTATATCTCCAAATCTCAGACTTTTTTTTTCATTTAAAAATACCCTAAAAAGCACATACCATTATTTGCAGCTTAAAAAAAGAAAAAAGGAAATATTTTTACCTTACTGTTATGAACAAACATCCTGTTTTCTTCAAATTAAGCTACAAAGCCTCAGTCTAAATGTGAGACCAGAAAATGGCTTTTGCCTAGCCTTATGCTTTTATGTAATGCTAAGTATATATATGAAAATAATTTTTCCTTCAGCAATGTTTCTGTCAACAATAAATGTATTACAGTGCACTATATCCTCTCTCTCTATTTTGTGTTCATTTATGGTCCTTAATATGATCATCACTGATGAAGAATGACATGGTATTTCTAAAATTAAATATAAGGGTGCACAATGAACATAGAACTATAATGTCAAACTACTCCAAGATGAAGATAGACAAATTAAAAATAGTGATCAGACACATATTTTTAGTATGTCTAACAAATTATGAACTGAACAGCATGATCCTAAGAGAACATTGAAAAAACTCAACAAAGGATATGGCAGATGCTCCATCAATGAAAGCTTTAAACTAGGACTGTATTACTGAGAAGAAATTTGTTGTCCAATGCATTGGACATTGGAATTATTGGGTGAGATTTCATGGCCTGTGTTTTTATGCAGGATATTGGTCCACTAAATGATTGTGATGGTCATCTTGTTGCATTAAAGTCTGTTAACTTTCAGTGGCACAATGGACATTAGTCAGGACTCTGAAATCCTGCTAAATTTTACAAATGACACAGAGATGTGGGATTCTTAAGCACTGCAGATTGCAGTCACATACAGTGTCTTGACTCCACTAGTAAATTCAGTCAGAACAAGTGTTTTGGTATGGTTGAGAACAGAGGAATAAAAAGGGCAGGTACTATATGCAGGAATAAGACTACATCCTGGTAATTTGCCACCCTGTCAAAGATTCCTGGGCCAGATCAATGAAGTAGCTGAAAACGAGCTCTGGCGTGTGAGTTTTCTCTATATGACTAGTAAAGTGATGATTGAGCAGGAAAGACAAGATGATTTTACTTCTGTACACATTAGCTAATCAACTACTGCTAGTTACATTTTGTGTACCATCTTGGCATGTCTGCATTCAAAAAGGTGAGACTGCAGAAGCTGGAGCAAAGAGCGACAATGAAAATGATCTGCTAGTGGGACACTGGAAGCCAGAACTTTTGCCAAAATAGATGTTGTAAGATGCCTCAATGTCATTATGTTTGCGCCCTCAAAGGGGGAAAATACTGTCTACTTTTTGATGGAGAGAAGAAAAAGATCCTCAGCTGGAGACTGAACAAGACCTAACTAAGTGGGTTTGAGATTGACTGCTTTCTGAAAGATAAACATTACTTAAGATATTAAACTCAACAGAGGGGTAACTGGTTGAAGACCAGATGAAATATAAAATGTCTAGAGGATCTAATAGTCTTCTAGCTCAGATAGTTTGTTACATGAAAGCAGATACCTGGACAGCAGCAGAATTAGGGACAGTATTACTGGAATAATGACCTAATTCATGCCACTCTTCTCTCATCTTCTGCAAGATCTCACCCCAATGATTCTGAAAGATAAGTTTCCCTGGAGGCAAGGACAAAAGGGAGCTTTCCATGGAGTAATATTCAAATTCTAAGCCCTGGAATTCTGAAAGATCTGGTGCTTTTGTACACCTGGGTGGTGGGAAAGAGTTTGCATTTAAACTATGACTGGAATTTAGTGGGAATCCACTGTGGGGGCCTGAACTTCAGTGGGAATACTGTGATGAAACTTTGGAGTGTACATGCATGGAGACCAGAGATGTCTTTAATTTGAAGGGTCACTCTGTCAGAACTATTGCATATACATATCAAGTGTTAGAGAGCTACATAATACATAAAAAGAAAACCAAAAGACAAAGTCATACATATAAAATTGCCCTGAAACTAAGGATTTGGGTAAGTAAATTGGGACATAGATAAAAGCACTTGTGGTTTTGAGTATATAACACTCAACTGATGAACTCGCCAGACCAAAATTACTGCGTCTCATCAGAAATTTAATAGGAAGAGTATAATTTTGTACAGCTCAAACTCTACCCTCTTTCTGCCCATACCTATCTCACACAAGCCGTTGCCAGTTCCATTATCCAACATTTCTAATACTGTTGGATAGGTGAACTCTGTGCACTTAACAGCCCAGTTCAATTAACTCAAAACCTGTGTAGATTGCCACTGTCTTGACAGACTTATTCCTGCTTCACATTAGTGAATGTGAGCAGGCCTATTATTTCCTTATTTTAATGTTTTGAAGCATTTTTACTGCATTCTTCCATAGAACATTCCCTTCTGCTTCCTTTATTTTGATATTGAGTCATTGTGATTTCTCCAGTGATTAATGATGGTATTATATGGTAACTCAGAAGCACGTATCCAGTTATTATGGACAGTGGAGTTAAACATTGTTGGGAGTTTTACATCCTTCCATTCTGCTTATATTTATTTAGTTCTATTTGCACTTTTAACATCTTAAAATTGAGTTTAACTGTAAGTACAGAACAGCTCTGGTCTATGGAAGAATTACTTGTTGAATCTATTAGTCTTTTAACTTGCCTCTGTCTGAAGATCTGGAAATGATTCCTCCCTACTCTTTTGCATTTGTTTTAAATCAATAGATAATCGACTGGGCAAAAGATACCATTCATAGCTATCTTTGTTCAGATAGATAGCTACATTGGGTTGCAGTGTAGCAATACAGGTGGTAAGACTCAGCTTTTAGGATTGCTCTTTAGTGTAGTACAGAGGAAGAAAGGTTATCTTTTGGGAGTGGTTAAACAAGGAATGAATGGGCATTGATATGTTAATGTACACTGATACTTCTCCAGTAGGTCTGTGTGTTGATGAAAATGGAGGCAGCCTGGTGACACCTCTGAAAAGCCGTGTTTCCTGCAGAGGAGGCATGGTTGAGGGGCTGTTAGATGTGCTCTGAGGCATCATGGCAGCTCTGAGGCATCATGGCATAGATGTCTTCAGTGCAGGTGTAGTCCAGTTTTCTAGAGGGTAAACTCCCCTGTATTTACCATTTCCTTTTTCTTTCTGCACGTGTCATGCACTCAACAAATTGTAGAAAAGCTGGCCTAATGATGGTGTTTCTGGAACCTGCATTGTGCTTCTGGTACACCTTCAGGGAGCAGGTCAGATGGCCACCAATGTTCTACTCCAAGAGCTGGGGTCCTTCTGCAGAACATGCAAAAAGTGGGAAAGAAACAAATTATATATCCTTACAGGTGTGACAAGGGCAAGGAAACAAGTAAGTAAGATAGATGAAAGGGGATTTTCTTTTTGGAGTCAGTAAAGGAAGTGCAGTGCCAGCCGTGGGAGTTGTAGTTCAGGAACAAAAGTAGACAACAATTAGGGCAGGTATATATAAAAAAATCAGCATCAGCCAGCCACCTGAAAGCTGTGTACAGCTCCAGTGTTGGACACCATGACTTTTTGTCAGTTTCAATGTGGCTTTTGGGCAGTACAATGGGACATTTGCAGTTCCTGCACTCCCAACAGATGTTAACTAAAAGAGAAAACCCAAGAAGCTGAAGTGTAGAAGAGCTTCTCTGAAGGTATCAGTGCTAGAGTCCTGGCACCTCTGAGTTGTTCTTATCTGCCCAGAGACCAGGTTCCTATGTCAGCCCCAAGCTCCCTCCCATCTGCCCTGTTCCTGACTGGGATCATGGGACAGGCTTCAGCTGCCAGGCCCTGCCACCATGGGGAGCTCTCAGTGCTTCTGGCCCTCAGGGAGTCCCTGGCCATAATGGTGCCCTGACACAGAGGACCCTCTTTAGGATCCTGGAAGCCAACTTCCTTCATAGTAATTCATCAATGAGGTGATGGCATAGGTAATGAATGATTGCATACCTTGGCCTCGTCTCAGTGGAACACGAACCAGAGCACCTAGACTGGATCAGAAATGATATGCTGAGATTGATCTTAATTCAATTCAAACTTGTAAATCACAGATCATAAATTATAATGAGATTTCATTTTAAGTAAGGATGAGAAGAAAATCTGTGTCCAAAACACCTTGTATACAGCACAGACTTGGCCATGACACTATGATGACATAATGCTGGTCTTTATGGAGTCAGTCTTTTGCAAAAAGCCAAATTGACTGGAGAAAAAAAATGCTGAAGAGACATTTCTTATTCTTTTAAAAAAGATATTTTATAGTAAAAGGAATTGCCTTGATTTAGACAGGTCTTACTGTACACACATTTTTTGAAAAAAAATGACACCTATTTTTTGAAAGTTTCAATGAAATGTGGCAATTGTGGTCTGTGGTCTCCAAAAAGGATTGCTGACCTTTTTTTTTTTTTTTTGAGAGAAACCTTTTGGGGATGCTAGCTTATATTAGTTTTGATAACCTATGTCAAACTGATCAGCATTTGTAAGAAACTGCTGATGAATTTCTGTGGATACAGCCCTTCCATACAGTTGGAAACTTCTGGACATTAGGAAAGCTTTTCTCTGGCCAGGAAAGTTGAATGGAAAAAGTGCAATTATTTTTCGATATGGAAAGAGAAGGTGGGTCACACTCATTTCTTCCACAGTGAATTGCATGGAGATTCTGCATACAGCGACACAGAAGCAATTACTGCAAGTTGTAGTTTAACCCCAGCTAGAAACTAAGCACGACACAGCTGCTCACTCACTCCCCCTGGTGGGATGGCGGAGAGGAACAGAAGGGTAAAAGAGATTACTCCTGGGTTGAGGTAAAGACGGTTTAATAGGTAAAGCAAAAGCATGTATACAAGCAAAGCAAACCAAGGAATACATTCACTACTTCCCATCATCAGGCAGGCATTCAGATGTTCAGCCATCTCCAGGAAAGCTGGAGTCCATCACATGTAATGGTGACTTAGGAAGACAAATGCCAAATGTCCTTCCTTTCCATCTCCTTCCCCCAACTGACCATGACATCATATGGTATAGAATATCACTTCGGTTAGTTGGGGCAGATGTTCCAGCTGTGTCCCCTCACAACTTCTTGTGCACCCCCAGCCTGCTCACTGATGAGGTGGTATGAGAGACAGAAAAGGCCTTGACTCTGTGCAAGCGCTGCGCAGCAATAATTAAAACATTCCTGTGTTATCAACACTCTTTCCAGCACAAATACAAAACAGCTCCATAGCAGCTACTGTGAAGAAAAATAATTCTGTCCCATCCAAACCCAGCACATTCTTCACTCCTTAATCCATACTATTTACATCACGCTCAGATACCACTATCCAATGCAATCTCATTAACCCCCTTCCCATCCTTTGATACAATATACAGATATTGTTACCTTACTATTAATCACTCCTGTGAAATGGCTGTAAAATGTCCATAAATGCCTACAAATGTCCACAAAATGACCACTGAGTTCATTTTGTTCATGACTTTGGGGTCCATCTGCTATGTTGGTCACACAGAATGGAAGAGGTGGTATGGAGTTATCGGGCACCTAAACCAGCTCAGGTCGGGTCACTGCTGCACTTGCACTGTTTCTTGTAAGGTTTTTCCTACCCTGGTTTGGGTGGTTCCTGCTATAGTAATTCCTATAACATGCAACTCAAACCATGGATTGCAACAATTTAAAGATATTTCGAATGCAATCTCGTCCCCTTGTCCCTCTGTGCAGCTATAGGGTTTAACATTGTAATGAACTGCTCTCCTTGCTCCTAGCTTGGCTAGCAACAAGAGGTTCCTGCCACCAGTGAAAGTGGAAGTGGAGATAGGCTGACCAGTACTATTTGGATCTAAAGGGACCAATGTGATGAAACAAATACCCCCATGACCTTTTGTTATAGTAGCAAGCACTTTTCTACAGATTAATTTATTTACTCATATTTGTGTAAGATTGATAACCATAGATCTTGCTGTCTGCAGGAGGCATTTTGGCTGAAAAGGGAGAGTAGCTGAGACATTGCTTTCTAACATTTGAAAATTAATGTTCATCTATATATATATATCGTATTGTCATTAAAATTAGATAAGAGAAATCTCATGGATCTTTTGGGCTCTTGTACCCAGTGTAGTGTTGACATGGTGGTGATCATAATGGTTATGAAGATAGGTAGACACACAAAGTAGCGATGCAATTATTTTTGATAGGGACTATGTGATTTACTAACATAAAATATTATTTTATTTATAGGAAAATTAAAAAGCCTCCAGGCTACATATTTACACAGAGGAGTATAAGACATTTGTTCCATACAGAAGGAGTCCTAGATCCTGAAGGCACAGGGAAAGAAGAAAAGTCACTTAAGACTGCACCTGTGTTGCTCTTCTTACCTGTTTGGATCTTGAAGCACTCATTTACCCTGTGAGAAGAGGCTGAGGGAGCTAGACTTGTTCAGTCTGGAGGAGAGGTGACTTCAGAGGGACCTAACAGCAGCTCCCAGTGCTTATGGAAGGGTCATTGAGGAGAGAAAGTTGAGCTCTTTACAGTGGTGCACAGAAAGGAGAGATTTCTTGAACTAAAATTGAATTGAAAGGGAGCTGGGGAGTGTCTGGAGATAAGCGGGGAGGAAAAGATACATCATGAGAACAGTCAGTCATTGGAACAGTCTGCCTCATGAGGCTGAGGAACCTCATCTTTGTAGGTTTACAGAGGGCTGACAAAGCCCTGAGCAACATGGCCTGAATTCAGTCTTTACCCTGCTTTGAGCATAAAGTTGGACTAGGGACCTTCTGAAGTCCCCTCTAACCTGAATGACCTCTTTAGAACTACAAAAGGTGATACGCTGTTTGCCAAATCTGGGATATTATTATCATGATTAGCTCAATTATGACTAAACTTTACTGTTCATTTTATATGTATAAAAAAGAATGTACTACTACTTCCTTTTTTACTTACTGTTTTTGTTTTTGTTTGGGTTTTTTGTTTTTGTTTTTGTTTTTATTGTAAATAGTTGATCATTATGTGCCAATTATATCTTTCTTGAATGTATCTTTTTCTTGTAATAACAATCAGTCAAGAAGCCATAATAGGCTTTGGTATACTGAGAGTTCAGGTTAGCTTAGTAGTGTGATATGACAGAGTGGATTTCCTTGGAAGACCATAATCTCAAAGGGTTCGTATTCTGGGCCATGAAAATTCAAATTTGGCTTTTCGAAAAACACGGAGAATCATAGAATGCTTTGGGTTGGAAGGGACATTAAAGACTATATAGTCCCCTAACATGGACAGGGACACCTCCCACTAGACCAGGTTGCTCAAAACCCCATCCAACCTGGTGTTGAACACATCCAATTCTGGATCATCTACAGCCTTCCTGGGCAATCTTTTCCAGTGTCTCACCACCCTCAGAGTGAAAAACTTCTTCCTAATTTCTAATCTGAATCTACCCTCTTCCAGTCTGAAGCCATTATCCCTCATTCTATCACTACAAGGCCTTTTAAAAAGTCCCTCCCCAGCTTTCTTGTAGATCCTCTTCAGGTACTGGAAGGCCATAATAAGGTCTCCCCAGAGTCTTCTATTCTCTGGACTGAACAACCCCAACTCTCTCAGACTGTCCTCATAGGATAGGTGCTCCAGCCCAATGGTCACTCTAGCAGGTCCATGTCCTTGTGTTGGGGGCTTCAGAGCTGGACACAGTACTCCAGATGGGGTCCCACCAGAGCAAAATAGAGAGGTAGAATCACCTCCCTCAAACTGCTGGCCATGTGTCTTGATGCAGCCCACAGTACAGTTGGCTTTCTGGCCTGCACTTGAAGAAAACTTTCCGACAAGGAAGCAATAGGATTTACTTACTGACAATGTCAGGTATATTAATCTCAAAGAAGACATTTTCCCCAGAAAACTGTTTTTTTTGTTTTTTTTTTTTTTTTTTTCTGAACACTGCTTCTTTTGATTTAAGATGATCTGGAGGTAGAAAGGAAAAAAATTTTCTTTGATTTTGTCACTCCCGAGTTTGAGTACACATCAATTGAGCCTTGGTGTGGTATCAAGATTATTTTTTTTATACATATAATCTCCAACAATATCAAGAAATACTTATATGATAGACAGGCATAAGGCTTCTGTAAATTTGCCACTTCTAATTTTTTTTTTTTTTTCATACTATGATCTCTTCTTTAACTCTGTAAAACTCTCGTGTTCCTCACATGTAACTTCAAAGAATAGTTCAGGGTCCACTTTGAAGGACACATGCAACAGTATTTGCTAAATCTTCAGGCATACATTAGGATTTTCAAAAGGAGAGAATTCACCTAAATTAATTTTAATGGCTTTAAAAATAGAGTATTTAGCAAACTTATTTATACAATCTTAGACTCATGAGAGTTTCTTTTTACTTCATTCAGCTGTCCTCTCTTTAATGTGCTAATATTGCTCCTCAGAAGTCATTCATGATGCCTGCAGGAATTTCAGGGTGATTAAGGCCATAGGATACTGCTGCTTTCACAGATTTAGACTGGCTGGCAAACTGTGTAGACTGTAAGTTGGATGGGAGGTGGCTTAGGATATTCCCATCTTAATCATTAAGGTCACCTTAATGATTCCTGGCTAGCAAATCCTCTCTGAGACTGTTACACTGGAGTCATGTTGCTGGGACGCAGCCCCATACCAACCATCCCCTCTTCCTGGGCACATCCCTGGCACTGGGAGAAGATAGCAGTTAACCATGTATTTCAGTATGACACTTCCCAGAGCTCTATACTGAACTCTCTACCTTCCTACACAGGCAGGGGCCAAACTTGGATTTCTGGCTCTGTGGAGACACCAAAAAAGTCTGTGTGATCTAGAGAGGGTGTCTTGTGGTATTTATTTATTTATTTATTTATTTTTCCTTTTTAAGTTTTATTTTTATTTTAGTGAAAGTTTTGTGCATTCATAATACTCATTTTGCAGCAATCTTGCCTATATCTTTTAATGTTTTGCTTTGTATATATGACAGATAGATGAGTGAACACTGACATTATGAAAAATACCTTCTGACCCAGTACAGGAGTTTAACTAGCTAGAAATACAGTTTAACAGTTATTTAATAGGCTCAAGAGAAGTTAAGGATCAAACCAGAAAGACTTTCTGGTTCTATGCCAAAGCAATCATACCAGATGGACTTCCTATGCATAGGACATTTCTTTTAGAACCTCGTACAAATTCCATTAAAAAAATTAATATTATCCCTCTAAATGCAAGAAAAACATTTGAATGTATTGAAAACATGTCAGGTTCCCTTTTATAAAGAGAAAGTCTGGAAAATCTAGGTTTTAAGATTTTGGTTTATATTTCCTTAACAGTTTAATTAGTTCCTCTGATTTGGAGCTGTCAGACCTAGCATTAAATAGGGAGAAATGTCTGCATAATGAAAGAGGGACACTAACTGCAGTGATCTGGCTGAATTCCAGTCTGAGTAATTACATATTCTTAAATAAAATATCTTTTGACATTTCAGTTAAACAAAACCAGTATTTATCCCCACCTGTCCTAAACTGAAGAATACTGCTAAAAAGCCTTTTTATTTCATGCTAGAATCAGATGTCTTTCATAGATAGGCAAAATGTATCTGGACTGTTATTGGGTCACCATGTATAGAAAGGTTGGTCTTGTGGAAACCAGTGGCAAAATTACCTTTTTAGTTTTTTAAGTGTAGGATTCCACTCATCATTTCTGTGTCCAGTTTTGCCACCAGCTTGTGGTTGTTGACAAGTAAAAGTCTCTTTGGTTTAAGGTTTTCCTTTACAAGGCTCCATTTTTCAGCTACTTAAGTCAAATGGCCTGAGCACACATATTTTCCATGTGGGACAGGGACATCAGCCTGAGGTCTTTTGGAAATTTCATCACAAATGATGTGTATTTTTCTTCCTATCTGTAAAGAGGTGCCCAGATTTGGCTTAGTTATGTGTTTCTTGAAACCTAACTTTTTATTTGCTCAGCAATGACCTGGCAGAAAGAGTCACTTAAGTTTCTGAAAATGCCATCTGCACCGGGCATCCTCTATCCCAAGGCCACAGGAGACGAACATAACTTCCCCTGTAATTTCTCCTCCTGTTACCATGTAGGGCTATGGCACAGCATCTAATAGCAAGGTCTAATATCCTCTGCTCCTGCTGTTCTTCCTTCTGCTGCCCTAACAATGAAGAGATGGAGACAACCTGAGGGAAATAGGAAGGATGCAAAATCGAGGAACACAGGATGAGGGAAATTCTGCTCAAAAAGACTTACTCAGCATCACAGAAGAAATCTGTGGTACACTCAGGCATAAAATTTGCTTTTCCTAGAACAGCATTGTGATTGCCAGACATGTCACGTAATATGAGATATCCTTTATTATGGTCTCAAATTTTGTGTCCTGTATTAAAAAATAGAGGTTTTTAATTTCCCTTTATATTGAAGATATATAGTCATTGTAAATCTGGCAATCCTATCACAAACTTGGATCCCTGTCTCTCAGTGGGTTTTTCTGTGTTTCCTTCCTCACACTGTGTGGGTAAACTCACTTCTGAGGGTCATAAGGTAACAGCACCCAGATATTCATACATAGGACTTAAACATGCACCTGACTGACCTCAAGATAGGTTGAAAATGGACCTTTGGGAAGGCAGGCTGTTGGGTAAAGCAAAGGAAGAGAGTAAGGCTGAATGTAAACAGAACTTTATATTCCCAGGGGCTAACAGGCTCTGTGTTGGGCCTAACCCACATCAGGCCTCAGCAGATCATGCTATCTGTTGACAAAGGTTGCACTGAAGGTGCCTTGTCTGTGTCCTCAACTGCAAGCCCTTCTTCCATCTTCTGCATATGAAGTTGTGAGGCTGTTAAAGAGACCTGGACTCCATGTTGCCTGTGTTGCCTGATGTTCTGGTTAACCTTCCCCCTTGCCTGTTCCTGGTGGCAGCATTGCCTAATTTTGTTTTAAACAGCTCAGTTGTCCTGCTTCTCCTCAGTATGCCTTTCCCTGCAGCATCACATCTCCAGGCACAGCTCATCTTCACTGAGGCAGTGGCTGCTGGGGATAATCTGCACTTGCTGGAGTTCCTCTCCCTATGTCCTCTCCAGCACCCTCATTTGAAATGTGCATAATTCTGTTTTTGTAATTAGTATATGCTGTTTGAGGCCTAATTATACAATATGTTCTGGTTTATCAAACGCTGCTCATCTGTTGTGTGAAAAACAGTTTAGGAATCCCAGCCTGACTTCTGCAGGAGTCTTCCTTCTTTGAAGTGGGAAGATCAGAGTCACAGCTGGGTGAGCTCAACATGAGCTCTTCTCCCCCCGCTCAGGGTGCCGATTGTCAACAGTGATGCAAGATGGGCTCCTGTTGTGCTAACGTGGCTGGAGTGCTTTATATCCCACAGTGCAGCCCAGAGACAACGATAATCCTCGTCTGAGACCGATAAGCAAGCTGTATAAGAGCTAGCTGTACTCTTGCCTTCTTCCTTTCCTCTTTTATTCCATTTAAATTTCTGTCCTGCTCTTAAACATTTTCTTTTAATAGTAACACCAGTTACCTTTTTCTTTAAGAAGAGCTGTTGATATTCACCCATCAATGGAAAAAAATACTTTTTACATAGGCCATGAGCCAGTATTTTCAGTGGAAATCATGGTGTGTGGTACTGCAAGTTATTTTAAATCTAATGAGAAATGCAGGAAATTCTGCAATGAAATGAAGCTGACCTTGGTGACCATGACTGTCTCTCAGTATTGCACATACTAGTGCAGTGTAAAATGTATACATGCCTGCTGTCAAATAGGGAGACATAATTTTTTTTCTACCTACTATAAAATAGAGAATTGGGAGTAAATAACATTTCAAAAACTTTATATTCCTCAGCTCTAATAGCTATTCTTTAGAATGAAGAAATACATAATTTTAAAAAAATTTTAATGTGTATAATATAATTAAAAGCAGAAGAAATATTTTCAGCATATATTACAGGGATAAACTGACCCTAAGGTGTCCCAACACCTAAGTTTATAGCATTCTGTGTTTGAATATGTTATTGACAGTTTTAGAGATAAAAAAGAAGATCTGTGAGTTATCCAGTGTAACAGCAAGGATCACAAGAAGATAATCCCACATGCCCACTCAGGAAAGCCTACACTGGCATTAGCATAATAAATAATAATCGTGCCACAAGAACAATTATAAGGTTACTGGTTCTCTTTTCCTCAACATCACAAATGAAAAAGCTCCAGTCAGTGTGGTTAGCAGGACTTGGGCTACATGGAGCAAAGTGCAATGATAATACACACAATTTGCTAAATGTAATGAGTTGCTGACTGAGACGTGATCTAGTGATGATGCAAGTTAACCTCATGCAGCAGAGAGAGGTATTAGAGAAACCTATCCTAGGAAAACTGTGATGTTAAACTTAATCTTTCAGCTGTGTTAGCAATTCAAGGCTGTCTCTAGGGAGTAATAGGAGCAGGAGTGAATGCCATCCCATGTCTCCCATGTAGGCAGTTGGCAGAAAATGAAGACAGTGCTCCTGTGTATCACGGCGCCTGCCAACAACAGGATGGTGCAGAGACTTACTACATGCAGCACTTGGCACAGAACATCCAGATACATTCCATTCTGGAGCGCTGACAGTTTATACACAGAAGTAGATGGATGGTGACATCAGATGAGTGTGATATTATGTGAATATGTCGTGTTAGAGTCACATTTTGTTTACATGTTTTATGTGAACTCTTTTATTTTCTAGAGGAAAGGACAAAGTATAACATGCTTTGTAATGAAGCTTGTGGTCATTCAAACAGAATCTGCATATGTCACATGTTGAGGATTTAGGAAGAATGTATAATATATAGATAAACCCATATATTGTGCCTATATGTATGTATATACATATGCTTATATAAAAATATATCTTAAAAATAAATCTTAAAAATATATCTTAATATACACATACATATTATAAGCAAGGCAGAATAAAGGGCAAATTGAGATGTTTCTGGTAAAACCAGAGTCATCTTATAGGGCTTTTCAGTCTGGAGACAACCTTGAGTTACCTGGTTTTATATAAATTTAGTTATTTGTTTACATGTGCGCACAGTAATGTATAAGTATGGATAAATATATGTATAGTTTGTATTTTTAAAGTCATATGAAAATGAGATATTGCCAGATAAAATAGTATCATACAGAAGTGTCTGTTTTTATAGGTTTCCTGTGGCAAAAAAACATAATTTCAATAAATATTTGTTCTCTAAGAAATGAAAGAAATACATTATATAGACTACTGAGCAGTTCCAAAAGAAGAATCCTGAAAGAATCTGAGGAGAGTTCCTGAAGAATCTCAGTCTCACATTACAGACCTCAGCAATAATCTTTACTTGAATATAGGAAGATTAAAAGGTTGAAAAATAGAGATGGAGATAGTGTTCTATGACTGTGCTCGTAAGCATCATATTTATGTATGAAGTATCAGATTTATGTGTAACATCAGCAGCGTAGCTATACACACTCCCTAAATATTCTTGACATCCTGAATCTGAAGAGAAGAAAGACAAAAGTGATTTGCTGAAGAAGCCAAAATAAAGAGAAGAAAGTTGCTGATCTGAAAGTTAAATGATGGCTCTTGTACGTTTTCAAATACACTTGTGAGCCTCATTGGCTTCAGTTCTGTCATTCACTGTCACACTGAATGTGCAAAACAAGGTACCTGAGAGGTGGTGTGAGAAGTAAGCTGCATAAGTTTTGTTTTGGAGAAAGTTAATCCCACAGGATACCTGCAAGGAGTTCAGTACCCCGAGCACGATATGCTCAGATCTTGGAAAAACTGCCTGATAGGTTTTCAATAAATCCTGTACTTGAAACACAGATCAGTATCAACAGTGTTAGTAACAGGCAGTATGTCAATAGTAGGATATTCTGGCTGATGATCTGATAGATTCACTTATATCATTGAAATAATATCTTGGCTTTCTCTACCTTTGGCTTCCAAATGGGAAAAAAAATGAAAAGACGAGGACCATGAATCATAACAAGAATTGGAAACTTTGTGGTATCTATTATCACTTGGCTAGTTTTAACCAAATAATTTTAGGGAACCGTGTCATGTTCTTGCCAGAAGACTTAAATGTTCTCTGAAGTCAATGATTCAGCGATGTTTCTGTGAGAAAGATTGTTTTGATGCTAACTCATTAGAGAGGATGAAGTCAATATACACATGGAGTTTAAAATTCTCTCTCTTAAAAAATATACAGCTGATTGTTTATTATCTTTGAATATACAGGAATTGGCACCTCTAGAAAGAGCTAATTTATTTAACTGCCTAGAAGAGGATTTAGAGAACTTAACAGGAAGCCTTATTTGGAGATACTGGCCTCAGTCCACATTTTGCATCATGTGCAGTTGAGTCTTCTGATTCAAGGTGGTTATAAGAAAGGACATAGATCATGTTCAAGTTCTCACACTCAGTTATGCTTGACTAACATTAGAAGAACAAACTGGGATTAGTAAAAATCCTTACTAGGTCTTAAAAGGTTCAGAAATTTTCTTTATTCCCTCTTTCATTCCAGTTTGGTCTTCTACACTCAAAACCAATCTACCCATTACAGTAAGCATATAAGAAGATGGTTTATCATAAGGTGATGAATTGATTTCCATATTTTGGTATATGACTTTCTGGTCCTATGTCACATGCAGTAAACCATCATTACACATTATTAATTGAGAACAGAGTTTTTCTGGAGAAGTATAACTGTGTCTCTATTGAATCTGTTCTCTGTGTCTGTGATAGCTTAAAATATGTGGAAAAGTGCATGAGAGAGTAACTCAGTACGGATTCAAGGAGGGAGGAGAAATAGGGAATACAGAAAGCTCCTCAAAGAGATCAGACATCATGTGAAGGTGCAGGAGGAGAGGGACAGAGATGGTGACTACACTGAACTTGGGCAAAGGGAAAGTGCGACCACAAAGGTCCTTCCAACTTGCACAGTGAGCAACCACATCATACAGTCCCATTCATAAACTCTGGAAATTCCACCATGAAATTGCTTCCCTAGTATGTAACTAAAATAAGATCTTTCTTGGACTAACTGTTATAGCCAAAGAAAAAAGTGTGCCGGATTTTTCCACTTTCTTTTTTTCTTTTGTTTGTATGTGTCTGTCTGAATGACAAGGTATAATGCAGCTAGCTCTGAACTTTTTGAGGCCTCAGTTATGCTTCATACATATTAATAAATATAAACTACCATGATCAGAAAGGACTCATGATGCACTGATAATATTTGCAGTGCTTTACTTTCCATCATTCCCTCTACCAAGAGACCTTCAGAGTGTGCTGCTGGCCACAGTATGCAAAGGCTGCCTCTGTGTCTTGCCTGGTCTAAAAGACCACACTAACGAGCCTAAAATATTATATGTGCAAATGCCCTATGAAGAGCTACTTGGCTGAGCTTTCGACTTGCTTTTGCAGCTGCACAGTCCTGGCACACAGCTAAGAGAGTGGCTTGTGGTTGTGGCTGAGAAATCTTGAATGGAAGGGAGGAATGGTGAATTTCACGCTGCCACCATAGGAAAGCATTAGGCTTTCCATGATGACTTTGTTGTGCATTGACCCCCTGTGTTGGAATATGCTGGTTTTACTATTGAAATGCCACTACTAGGAGATTTGAGAGCTGGTTTATAAGGCAGAGTATTTAATTCCACTTCTGGTTTAACATTTGTCAATGTCATACTGCAGCATTAGGCTGAGGAACTGAGGGACTATTTGCAGTTCATGGCAAGCCACTGAAATGCTTTCAGGTTTGTAACCACAGCAAAACCCTTCTATTTCAGATATGGTCAAATATAAATTCACTGGCAACAGAAAGCTCAGTTGTTTGACATCAAGAATGCTTCCCCTCTGAGATAATAAAAATGCTTTGAAGTACATTTTTTGAAACTTTGACATTTGCTTTATTCTTTATGTGTACTTTTAAAGCACACAGAGAATTTAAAGCTATAGCTTTGTGAAAAAGTGAAGTTCAGTAGTCAGCAAGTTAACCTGGGAGTAGGGGGACATAGGAGTCTTTGAAAACTCAAGGGAAGAATGGTAACAATTGTGACTACCTTTGTGATTTTAAAAATATGAAGCTTTTTGATTAATTAATTTGAAAATAATGCAAAGCTTGAAGTTTGTCTGGTTTAATAGCAATGAGAACTGCCAGTTAAGTCTTGACCTTGAAGGGCAAGAAAGCATTCATTACTCTGAAGTCTTTCTGTGTGGACTAGACCTACAATTTTGCTTTTTTAAAATTAATTAATTAATAATACTTTTCTGTTCTTAATGTGGCAACAATAAAATTAGCACATGTTCTGGGGTAATCTTCATATTATCTCTAGTAATGACTGGACCATAGCAACAATAGTGGAAGCTCAAAGACTTGGAAGGTCTCACTGGGACAGTGTTGGGGCCCTTCCAAAGCTGACAAAAGTTAATAGGAGTTTTTCCATTCAGTTAAATGGGTTTGAGATTACATAGACTGTGTATGTTTCATTTCACTGTATATTATAAACAAACTAGCAATTGAGGGCTGTCTTCACAAAGAATGCATATTAAGCATGCTACCAAGGAGTTATTGGATACAAACCCACCCGTGTGAAAAAAAATGTATTTTCTTTAGAAGAGTCAGTCAAGTGACTAAAGTCTCACTCTCTGTAAATGAGAATATCTTTTGCAGGTATATTAGCTCTGAGTTAATTCAAAAACATAACAGATAATAAAACCCAACTATGGGCAGTGTTAGTAATAACAGTAAACCAAAGCATTCTGCTTTGTAATGATATAGGGTTTTTTGCCTTCTGTCTGGGGGTCTAGAGGCTGTGGAATGGAATTGGGTACAAATATTGCAGTCAGAGCCCCCTAATCTTGAATGTGATTATCTGACTTCATGCATGGCCTTCAGCTTGAAGGTACAAAAGGGCCATTCAGCATTAGACCTTAAGATGTGAAGAGTCTAGAGGGTTTTTGCATGTATTGCTGGGCAATTAAGTCTGCAATCTACCTAGAAATAACTATAGCTCACCCATTTGCTGTGTTGCACTTACCTTGTTAATACTGCATTTTAGGAACACCTGTGAAGTTGTGAGAGGAGAGCTGGAGATTAACCAACCCCTCCTTCTGTTTCCCAGAACAAAACATTCCAACCCCTTGGTCTCTTCAAGTTTCAGAAAGCCTTGCTGTTCCCTGCTGCCCTTTATAAGAGACCTGGGATCCCTAGAGCTGCTGTCTTGCTGCACCCAAATCTTCCAATGACTTGAGAACCTGAATATTTATTTCTGCCATTCCCCTACCTTCTTTTTCTTCTCTTATCCTGCATATAAGTGTCAGTTATAGATTCATCTAATTCCCAGACTTTGTCAGGACCTAGCAGAATCCAAGTCAGAGTTAAGAAGAAATCATTTCTATGTGCAATAGGAAAACTAGTGGTCATCTACCACCTTCAGTGTTTCAAGTGTTTGATGCAGGATGGCAACTCATATGTTTTGAGAGTGGGAGGGCTCTGGGAATTGTACTACTTCCTCCTGTCTTGAATGTGGTTAGACTAAATGATAGGGAGTAGAGAATGGAATGCCAGCTGTGCTGCAGTACTGCACAACAGGAACAGTATCCACAGCTGCAGTCCTCAGTTTTGGTGACAGTGTGAGGAATATTGAGACAAGCAGATTTTGACTCCTTATCCTAAGAATAGCCCTGCCTCATTGATGGACACAGCTCTATTTCCAGAGAGCTGAATTTGAACGAGAAAGTTCAATGAAAGCCAAAATGCTTCTGGATAGGTCAGATCCCAAAAGACCAGCTTATTTTAAGATTGACCTTTACAGTTTCAGATCACAGTCTGCACTATATTTCAATAAAACTTTTGTACTGAAGCTGTGATTAAACCCTTTGTCCTGACTCGTTAGCTATACTCAGTTTTACTGCTGACAAATTGAAATTTTTATATAAGTGAAGATTGTAAAATGAGAAAAATAAGGAGGCTAACATGAAGGTACTCCCAGCACCTTACTAAGAGGAGAGGAAAAAAAGATTTTTTCATATAGAAATCTTTTACATATGATTCCCAGCCCCCTGGAAAGCACCATCCTGGCATGAAAAAAAATACATCTCTGCATCCCATGTTAGAGGTGATCTGCACTTTCTCCCAAAGAAGGGAGCTGTGCGCAAACAGCAGTACTCCACAAAGAGGGCAAAATGTATGTGGGGGGTACTGAGGGCTGCTGTCCAGTTGATTCATATTTGTGTGAGCTGCAGGACCACAGTTGTCCATTGTGTTATGACTGTGGCAGGACTGTTTTCAGAAATTACTTCAGCAAATATCTTTGAGACAGGATATAGACCAAGTATCAGGCCTTCTGGATAATATAACACTTCTGGATTGTGTAACACGCCTTTCTGAGAGAATCTCAGGAATCTATTATATTTTGGATATCTGGAAATGTACTTTTTCTTTTTTTTAAACAGATGTTTTCAAAATTTTATTCTGCTATCAAGAATAATATGGATACTTATGAATAACATTAAAATTTGGAAAGTCAAAACTGAATGGTTGACATTGGATGACATTCTTGTTAGTGGGATGTGCACTGAAATATGGAAAGACTGAAAAATGGAAGACTTAAGCTATCCTTCCAGCCTCTTGCTACCTTTAAAACCTGTGCCGATGATTCTTCCAAGAATTCCTCAGTTATAGTGGGGAATACAGAATCTTCCCCTGTCTGTTAAGGTGCTGTATGCAAACTCAGGGCAAGATCCAGCCATGCAGGATCTCCCATGAGAGAGGGTAGATTCACCAAGTGCATAGCATAGTGTCAGAAATCAGGATCAAGGGAACTGGGAGAAAGGGAGTGTTGCTAGCCTCCCATCTACTTCATTTCTGTGCTTGTGCTCAGTCCCTGCAGGAGGGGAATCAGATTGATTTTTGAATTGTTGAATCAGCTCTGTGTTCTTGGTGAGTATTTGCCCAGTCCTTTTCCCTGAAGGATGCTGGGAAGGGCACCTCATGGTTTGCCATGACACAGACAGACTGGTATTTACCTTCCATGCTGGAAAAAAGACAGTGAACAATTTTCTCACAAAATTTACCAGATTTTAGCTGTTGAAGACAATGTAGGGCAGAAATTTAAAATACCTCTTCAGCAACTTCACTTCCATTACTGCATTATTTTGACAGTGTTGTTGCATATGTTAATACCATTGTTATGGTCCAACTTACACATTTATATCAGTATCTCAGCTTCCACTGGGTTAACTGCAATGCTGCTTAGTCCTGCCTCCCTACCTAGATCAATGAATGCAGATATAAGTCTTCTGAGGGTATTAATGTTCTGCAAAATCACTTTGTTTCAATTAACAACACCTCTTTCATTATTGGAGGCATGGCTGATAAACTTCACGTCTGTCAGGTCTGTATTGCTTCATGAGGGAGTCAGAACTAGTTCACACAAAACAATTCACATGAAAAAAAACGTAAACAGCTCTTCACATTCCTCCCCACACTGCCCTCCCCTCCACTTCTTCCAAAGCAGGAAACGTATTTCAGGACATAACCTCTTAAAAGATAAAATTTTATTTTGTCTGAAAATAGTTCAGACTATACATTTGCAGGTAACGAATTCATGCTTTCTCCTCATAGTTTGAGGCAACAGCAACAGCTAGATGCACCCTCCATGAGTTGCATCCCATCTGTACAAGCATGCTGCTTGAAGCTGTACAGAGGTTACTGTCAGTCTGTGTGGAATAATGTTTCTGTATGTGTTACAGATGAGGAAAGGTCACACATGGCATCTTCAACAGAGCAGGGAGCTGAGCCCTTGACTCTAAATGTCACTCCTATGTCTTCAAATAGAACAACTGTTACGAGGTTTATTTATGCTCCTTGTGGTCAACACAAGAAAGTGGTTATCTCCTCTGGGATCCTGCTCCCTTTCTGTACTCTGAGAAATCCAGAAATCTTGATTTTTTTTTTTTCTTGTGTTAGGGTCAATAAGCTAGGTAGATGAGTGTGATTGCTGCTTGTCAGCCTCTGGAGCTGGGATTTTACATCAGGCTGCTGAGGCAGTGACCTCTGAATGCAAGGTAAGGACTATGAGTCCTGTTGGGATACTGCTGAAGGACTGACTCCTTCTGCGGTGTGCAGGGAATGAGAAGCTTGGGATAACTACCTCTGTACTGCTGATAGCATACAACCCTGCAGCAAAGTCAACACTTTTCCCTGCCTGTGTTTCTGGCCAAAAGAACTAGTTAGTTACTAAAAATAGTAGCCTGGGAGTAAACAATCATATATGCAGTGGAGGTAATCGAGAGATCAAGGCTTTTCAGCAAAACAGAGAATAAACTGAACTGACAGTATGGACATCTTTACCAACACTCTTTTTTTCTGTCAGAAGAGGAACTATTTAAACCAATCAGACTGAATGCTTTAGAAATCTGGATTAAACCTGCCTCATTGAGAAGGCAGAGATAAGGGAGTTTTATTAGCCATCACTTTGTCCATCCTCAAAATGTTTCCATGGTTTAGAAACATTTCCTAATATTCCTTTAATTAGCCTGAAACTTGTCAGAATTTTTACTCAGAAGCAAGAGAGCCTCATGACAAAGCTACCAGTAGCTCTTGTGGGCTGCAAAACCTACTCTCGTTGTATATGAGACAGGGGAGGGACATAAAGCTAGTCTATCATACCCCAAGAGATTGCCCTTACCAGCAGCCTGTGAACTAAGCAATCTCTGAAAAGCAATACTTTCTTAAGGTTCACAGATCCTTTTGCATAAAACTTGTGTAGAAAATGTCAAGATAGTATGGCAAAATTTGGTTATAGCAAAACATTTTTTCCCAAAGTTTCATGGAAAAATTCCTGAACAGTTCTATATTAAGTACTAAGTCCACTCTGGTCAGAGGTGCAGCTTTACCAACAAAATAAGTAATATCTACAAAGTGTTTCTACAGTTTGTGGACTAGTGATAATAATAATACAAAACATCACTGGAATTCCTGGCAAAAAGTGGGCACAAATTACTAGCTATATGATTCAGTTTAGGGCAAGGTGAATAGCAACAATGGTCTAGTGAGTAGGTTACTGTCTTATGAGGCAACAGAACAAGACTCAACTCCTGGCTTATCTGCAGACTTATTTGTTACCTTGGGGAAGATACTTAAATTTTTAATGTGACACAGTTCTCCATCTGTAAAAGGAAAATCATACTTCCCTGTGTCAACAGGGATGCAGGAAAGGTAAATCCACTGATGACTGCAAAGCCTTGAGATACTGCAGGAGGGAGAGTCTAGACAGAGAGATGTTCAATTCTGTATCTTCCAGTTTAAGGAAAGAGAATGCAGAAAATATTTTCTAAAGACATATTGCAAGGTTATTTCCCCCCCTCCCAAATGTGGTATGTAGAGGCATATTTCTATCCCTTTTCTCTCCTCTATTCCTTGTTAAGTACATTCCTCCCTTCCCTTGTCAACAGAAACAGACACACAGCAAAGCAGATGATGTCTAAAGCATATGAAATTCCTGTATTGCTTCAGGTCTGATCTGATGATTTTCTGACACTGAAATAATCCAATGTTTTGTGTTTGATTTTGTAGTGCTATTTCTGAGAATTTAATATCTCACATTAACACTCCAGATCCTTCAAAACATTCTATAAGACCTGCATGGTGTAGGAGGGAGTATTTCTGTCAATCTTTGTTTCCAGGAGTTATTTTTTGTGAAGTTATACTGATGGATTTGTTATCACACTAGTCAAAACTTTTGTCAACCAAGAACTGACACATTTGTTTTCATGTAGAAAAGTAAACAGCAAGTCACTCATTTCTGGAAAATAAACATTTTACTTTTGGAGTGCAGTTTCCTTTGAAACTCAGTTTAAAGAAATAGATGAGAGCTAAATACAGATGAGCTGTATCCAGCTATATAAATTCAGGCACATCTGAAACTTTTACTATGACAGAGGAAATTGTACTCTGAAGGTACCTGTTGCTCATGTTTGACTATAGAGAAAACCTGGATGACTTATTTGGGCTAGTTGTCTAGTTTCTGGATAGGCAAAGTTAGGCAGAGAATCCATGTAGTCACCATCAATATATGTACAATTTAAATCATTGCATTGTCTTCTCTGAGTCTTTAGATTAAAACAGGCTTTCCAAAACTCAAGCACCTAAAATGTTAGGTGTTCTTGAAACTGGAGGGCTTCTTACATACAAGGCTTGGGTACTTTCTGAGGAAGTGATTGGACTCTGTCTTTCTTTGGGCAACTGTTCTGCTGATGTGATCTGGGCTCAATTAGTGCACATCACACTGATGTCTCTGTCACATGCCACCTTTTCAGGTGATCATGATAAATGATCAATAGCTTTCAAACTCATCTTTTAGGTGAAGCTGTGTGATATTTCTGTTACTACTTTTTTACTTAACCAGAACCAGTCTCCTTCTCCAATACTTGCAAACCTGAAGGGGGATTCTGCATCCCCTCTGTGCATCTTGGTGGTGGTTTGGCAGTGAGCAGGCTGCAAGGTTGAACAATTCTGTCACTAACTCTAAGGGACAGACCTTAAAAAGACCTCCTAATGTCACCTTCTAAAGTAGCTACAGTATTCAATGGGAATTGGAGTCATGGGAGTCAAAGGCAACTGTACAGGATGGTAAGTTTTGCTGCTTTTAGGGATAAGATTTAAACTGCTATGTGGGATGGGGCAAAAACATAGTATTCTCTTAGTTTTGTTTAATTTCAGCATTTGTAAGGCTCCAATCACCGTGGCATCTAGGCATGAAAGATACCTTGTGTCAGCAGGATATGCATCAAAGGAGTCCTTTTCTAATGGATAAACCTGATATCAAAGAACTGAAGAAACTGAACCAAAATTTACAGGTGTCCTATGCTTTGATCATTAATTAAAATGTGACTTATACTCACAATGTCCCTGTTCGAGGACTTGACACAACAAAGCATCTAAGGTACCTGACTATTTCTTGTAATGTTGTGAAAGACAGGTGTTCATTCCTGGGAAAGCTTTGAAGCTAAAAATGAAATAAAACAAAATTAAAATTAAAGGACATTTCCAGGTACATAGTAATCATCTTAATACTTACATTTGAGGGGGTTTTGTGTGTGTGTTAAACACTGACTGAACTCCTGGCTGGAAAGGAATGCAGACAATGAGGTAAAGTAAAGCCTTGTAAGTCATTTGAGATCAATTGTCAGAGAATGCGTCTCAGCCATGTCATTATCAGATTAATAGCTGAGTTCCAATTTAAGCTGGAATTATTTGGATAACAGAAATCAAAAGGAAAGTTTCTGCAAACAATTTGCCTTAAAGCAAAATAAAAGTATTAGTGATAGGATTTTTCTGATTCTCACCACACCCCTTGAAATTCCATGCAGACTAGATCGCTTCATAGGCAGACCATGACAGCCAACCCTAGCACCCTGTGTTATTCCATCATGAAGTATAATGTAGATCCAATTTCTCCATCAGTCAGCCTAGGCACTAGAAACCCAGCCTATTGGTGTTAATGGGCTTTATGGCAGCCATATGTATTGATGATCGAGAAAAGCTACCTTAATTTAGAGATTTGAGGATGTCTTCTTACAACAGGTTATTTGTCAAGTGAGCTTTCCTGTAGCTTTTATCTCTGCTTTGCTATTCATGACAAACTTTTGAAATAATCTCCCAGCCTTGACATTTTTTTTCTCTCCTACTCACTTTGCTTTCTGTGCCTTCATGTTCGACTCTTACTCATCTTTCATAAGCTCACAACTTAGTATTTAAGTTTATATCTCATTTGAAATAGCATTGAACATGCCTGGAGTTGAATCAGCTTTTAAAGGCAATTTAAATGTAGGGATGTAAAATGCCAAAAGAATCCAGATGCCCTACCCAAATAGTTAGCAGCTTCTTAAGCACTAAGCACATTCTATCTTCCCCTCTCTGGCTGTGAATCTATGAGTTTCACTAGCAATTTATAAACTCATTCTACTACCCAAGTGGTTGTTGTATCAGCTGATCTTTATAACATGTTGAGGTGAGGGGACCTGGTGAGGTGTCACACTGTGCTGTGACCCTGAGGTGGTAGTAGTTACCAGTGAGTGTTGTGTGGCTTTCAGTGCTATGGGTGAGAATCCACCTGGTGTCCATCTCCAAATTCATGGTTTTCCAGAGGTAGTGAGGTGTCAGAAGAGAGGATCTTTCAGTTGTCAGTCCTGTCATAGTCTACAGATAATATGGATGCTAATGGCAACTTGTTAGACCTTCCTCAAATGTAGAATAACTGAATATTTTCTGCAGCTCTGGAGAGATCCTATTCACTCTGTATTGTGGTGGGCACAGTGACAGTGTGGGAGAAGGCAGCATCACATAAGGTCTGGTCTGTTCCATCTTCGATGAGGAATCCCTGTTTTTTATTGCTTCCAGTCATGGGAGCCAGTCCTCCTTTTGGTTTAAATCTTGCTTTAATTTACGCCATCTGAAAATCTGTTCCACTCTTACTATAGTACATAACAATTAAATGAAGGATTTAAAGACTAAGCCTAGAGTTTTGTTCTATGAACAAACGCATTTCACAACATTAGGTTCACTAATTCTGTAGTTCAGGGTTCTGTAATTCAGGACTTCTGTGAAACACCCTAGGCTGAAAAGGATAAAAACCCATGAGCAGCATGTGTAAAAAACTAGTATGGAAAGCAAATGACAGGTATTTCTTGCAAACTCTGTGAGGACAACCCTGTGAAGTCCTGCATCACTACAGGTAGGATCTACCTCATTGCACACCTGTTGGTAACACCCATAGGTCAACCACAGCTGTGGAGTGCTCTTCCTGGAGACCCGACAACCCCGTGACCCATCAGAGAGGACTTCTCCATCAGGATTCAGGTTCTGATATAGCAGAATAAGTGACTCTAGAATATGAGGACATTCTCTTTTTCCCTGCCTTTTTTTCCCCTGCTGTAAGAGAACACAGCAGTTTCTATTACTTCTAATGTCAAGATGCCATTTCTGACTTTGTCCTTGATGTTGCACCTATAGGTATATAGGTCACTCATATATGTATATATTCATTCTGTACTGCATTTTTTAAAAATACATGTAGAATGAAATATTGAAATTTCTACCTGTAATGTATTTTCACCAGATGTGTTAAACTCATTCATAGATAATATGTCCTCTCTCCACTTTTAGTTAAAAGCTTAATTTGGTTGCTTGTCATTTAGCACCCTTGAGGAATATTTCTGTGAAATATAAAAAGCTTGCAAGTGTGCTTAAAACTATCAATTAGCTAGATGAATGACATGAAGAGTCATAGAGAATGGTAGGGGTTGGAAAGGACCTCTGGAGATAATTGAGTCCAACCCTCCTGACAACGCAGGAACACCTAGGGCAGGCCACACAGGAAGAGATCCAGGTGGGTCTTGAAAATCTCCAGAGAAGGAGACTCTATAGCCTCTCAGGGCAGCCTGTTCCAGTGCTCTGCCACTCTCACAGTGAAGATGTTTTTCCTCATGTTGAGGTGGAACTTCCTGTGTTTCACCTTGTTACCATTACCTCTCATCCTATCACAGGGCACAACTGAAAAGAGATTGGCCCCTTCTATTTGACATCCACCCTTCAGATATTTGTAAACATTAATAAGATCCCCCCATAGTCTTCTCCAGGCTAAACAGCCCCAGGGCTCTCAACCTTTCCTCATAAGAGAGATGTTCCAATCCCTTCATCCTTTAGTATTTCCCTGTCACTCTTCAACCAGGGAGGCCAGAACTGAACACAATACTCCAGATGTGGTCTCACTAGTGCAGAGTAGAGGGGGAGGAGAACCTCCCTTGACCTGCTGGACACACTCTTTATGCAGTGAATCAACAAAGCTGTCCAGAGGAGAGGACTAGTGAGGACAAAACTTTTCATTCTTTCCAGGAAGAGCTTCCTTGATTTCTATTATCATTAACATCTGCACTCTTCAATTCAGGTCATATGCCTTTAAAGTAATGTAAATCAAATCCATATTCCTGGACAATCATTTCTAAACATGGACTGTAGAACTTTACCCACTGTAGCAGAGATGCAATGTCACCTTGTTGACTAATGACCTAAGAGTCTGGAATTGAAATAAAAAGATAAAACATAGAGAGTATCCATCTTCCTTTACTCAACCCAAGACTTTAAAAGAGAAGACAGTCACCTCCTATTTGCACAGCTATTGCTGATGTGAGACCTTTTAAATTCCAATTTATCTTTGTAATGTTCATGGAAAAGGAATTGACAGTGAAAATATCTCTCAAAGAAATTATTTTGATATTACTTTGCAAGGAAAATATAATTCTACTACTGAAGCAAACTGAAGCAAAGAAAACCACTCAATGTCAAGGTCAGATGCAGCCTTTGGTGTCATGTAGAAAATAGAGAGTCAGAACTCCTCTGCTGATCTTTGGCTGCAATGTATATGGACTTCTGTGTCTGACTGTTACAGCTGTGGCTTATTTCATTGTTGGCTGTCCTGTGAAATACTGATTATTCTGAAGGTCCATGTCAGGAAATTTCCAAGAAGTCATTAGCCAGTGAAGATATGTGTTTTATTCCAGAATCATCTTTGTATCTGTAACTGAACACTTGATCTATCTTTTCTTGGCAGGCCTTGAGAGGAAGGCTGTATGTAACTTAAATATTCCTCTTCTAAGAACAGTAAGAAAAGGAACGTATTAACAAGAAAAGCTGAGAAAGAAAATTTGGTGCCTGATTTATAGTACACACTTTCTTAAAATACAAAAATTGGCCAGGGAAATAATTTGGGATAGATTGTTTTTTTAATGAGAAGTTAAAGAATGACCTTTATTCAGATATGCTAAGTTTTATTGAGGGTGGCCAAAGACCTGTTGGTAGAATTGTGTAAAAAAATGAGCAAAGGGTTTAGGTGAAATTCAGTTCTGAATGGAGCACCTGGCACCTAGGCCTGTGAGACACAGGATTTTCCTGTACAGAAGCAGCATGGCGGATTCATCCACTGTAAATATAATTGCATGATTCTTTCTGCAAGACTACTAAAAGCATAACTGGTAACAGATGGAATTACGAAGTCTTCAGTAATTGAAAGAGCTGCATTAGTGTATGTGTGCCATCTAGAATTGGTGAGGTACAACAATTAAAAACACATAAAAATTAAACACCCACCCCCCCCCCCCGTAATATAACCTGAAGGCTTTTAAACTCAAGTATGAATAGCAAGAAGCATACATTTATTTGTATATGGGTCTGTAGCTATAACTTTTTTTTTTTCAGACAGTCACAGTACTGTGCATTACATTTAATAACAAAATGTTGATATAATGCCCTGTGTCCTTCCTGACATCCTCCAGTCATCAATTTCTAAGCAACTTTAATTTATTGATCAATGTAAAATCAAAGGTGCAATTTCTGGATCCTCATATATTGAGGAGTGGAAGGATGCTTATGATATTTTAATTATCCTATTTATTTTCCATTATATCTCCATTAATTTGTGGAAAGAACTCTTCCTTTTATAACTGTCACGGGATTATTTGCAAAAAAACACTTTTGGCAATTTTCTTCCTAGAGGTATATACGATGAGTAGAATGGAGTTGGCTAATTTCCCATTGCTGCAAATAACAGACTTTTTTGGGGGGGCTTTTTTGCTTCCCCAGAATTTTCCTATCACACTCACCAACCAAAATTCAGTTTCATCAAAGAGTATAATAAAAAAAATATAGGTAAATAACTTGATTGGCAAGAATTACTACTTCTTTACAAATCAGGGCTCAATATCTTTTCAGAAGACGTTTCTTGGCAAACCTGAGCAACTGACTTCAATACAGGAGTAACTGGGTAAGATACTATGGTTTGAATTAAAGTAGCAGACTAGATCTAATGTTTTCACTCTAACCTTTGCATCTCTGAGATGGGGATAAGTCATGTGAGGCAGGCTACTTCCACATAAGCATATTTAACTGTAACATTGTGCTTTTTTATCATGCTAGGCCTTCTCTGAGGAACTCTCCCATTATTACACTGATCTGCAAAGCCAAAATTTTGCTTTATAGATGCTTGGTTGAGTAGTGTTGCTGAGAAGGCTACAGCTGAATTTGATAATAGCTGTTACAGACTTTTTTGTATCCTTTGTAAACTGACTAGCATAATAACTCCTGAAAGCAGTTGAAGATTGTGGTAACTGAGGATATGAATGCATTTTTGGATTACAGCTGTGATTTTCTGGTTTGAAGCTGTCTGTCAAAGAGTGTAGAGAACATGAAAATGTGATCAACCAGAACCATAAACAAAAAATCCAGCCCAACAGTCACATGGAAAAATAGCCAACTGCAGCCTGGATTACCACAACTGTCAACAAGATTTCCATTCAGAAATCCTCTCTTTGGCCTGTCTTCTAATACTATCGCTAATGGAAGGAATGCTCTTAAAGAGGACAAACTCCTTTATATAGTTGCTTTTGATCACATACCAAATAGAATTTCAACCAGAGAAAATGAATAAACATCTGTAGGAATTTGCAAACAATTAAACCATGTTTTTCCTGCTTCTCTCTCTCTGCCTGCCTCAACTGAAGCATACGTGGACACTCATAACTTTTTCAGATTTATTTAATATTAAAATATTATCCGGTGACATTTTGCAGTTGCAGAATTTTTCAATCCATGTTGCAGATTTTCTCCAGAGGTTCAAAGCTGTGCAGCCAAATCGTATTGCTTCATGGGGTGTCAAGTTTTCTTATAGGTTCTTTTACAGCAGAAATTGTTTCAGTTGCAATATTTGGAGGAAAAGGTATCAGGACACATATAAGGGTTTTTTATTGCTCTGTTTTGGTTATTTGCAGAGGGGATTAGAGAGTGCTTTCTCAACACATAGCTTTAAAGATACTGCTTAAAGGAAAGCTCTCAACTTTTATTCAGTATGCCAAATTTCACTTAAATCTCATTTGATGAGATGATGGCTTTGATCTTCAATAGCACAGTTTTTGGCAGTGGAAAAATGGAGATAGATTCAGATTCACTATTTCAATGTTTGACCAGTTCTTCTTGATTTGGTGAAGAACAAGAAACAACACTATAAAGCTATAATAATAGTAATTAAAAAAAAAATAAATCTGTGCCTAAAGTATATAAAAAACTCTTCCAAAATTGAGAGTGTTATTGATTTTCTAGTTCAAAGCTCAGGTGCTTTTGTTAGTGTCAAGTTATGACAGCTGGAACATACTTCTTTTATTTAGTGGGTGAAATGAATCACTGATTCTCTACTTACACTGGTCTGTCTCTATAAATTCAAAGATGTGAAACAATGCTGTTATGATTAGTACTCTGAGCATGGCCTGATTAATCCTGTGTTGTCTGTCTTTTATAGTTGTTTTTACATAGAGACCCCCTGTGAAATCAGTCACCTCCATTTATGTGCAACTTCTGTTTTTATATAAAAGCTGCAGTTTGAAAAATACTGATATGTGGATATCAAGGTTCATATCCTGCTATGAAAATGTGTCTTGCATTTTTCACTAGATGACCCAGCTTTAAACAAGTGGCTATTCCTACAGTGGATTATTTCAGTTCTGGAAATACAACCTGAAAACTGGACCAGACTCTGCAACTGCACTCTCTGTGAGGAGCACACACTTACATGCTAGTAATTCGGATCAGGGGTATGAATCTGATAAACTTGTTCTGCAGTACCTCCAGGAATGATTTTAAATGACTCATCCTAGAACTGACATTAGAAATGGCCTTCTCAACACTGATTTTAAATAATGATCTCCCCTGATGCTCAGTGCCTAGCCTGCCTACAGAAACCAGTTATTTGGAGACTGCCGCAATTCTCAGTCCACTAAAATTGTGATGAAAGTCTTCCTTCTCTTCAAGGATCTCTTTGCCAGGAGCAAATAGCTATGTCAGGCAGATAACAGGAAAAGTACCTCCCAAGAGCAAAATGAAGTTTTATTTGATGTGCTCTATGTTAAACACTGCATTAAAATGTTAGTGTGAGCAGATTTCTCCAAACAATTAAGACATAGTCAGAGATACATAGCAGTTGCTTTTGCTACCTGACCCCAAAAGGAATGAAAAAATAAAACTCCAGAAGAATACCTCCCTCCATTTCCCCATTGTCCACAAATTGCTGGGTAGGCCACACATTTCTAATGTTAGCCTATCTTCAACACTTTAGAATATTTTTTTTTTTATACAGAAACCTGTTCTTTTTCTCAGGAGTTGTGAATTTTGCTGAACTAATGCCAGAATGAACATTGATACCAGGTGCCTGCTCTGGCAGAATCCAGTATCACACCTACAGATAAAGTGTAAAATTACATGTGTCATGCCCAAGTACCACAAATTACTCTGCCCTTCATCTCAAATAACGTGATAACTCCTACTTGGAGACTTCAGACAATGTCGCCTTGGCAAAAGGAGAGTTTTTCATAGCCAAACACATCAAACCTAACGTATTTTACTGCACCAAAGGGGTTGATTTTTAAAGAAAATATATTGCCACGTTGAATCTACCTTTGGTGTATAAAATAAAACATAATGTCCTAGGCAACTACAGTGTTTGACTAGTTTGGAAGAAACACAATGCTCTTGCAGTGGCTGCTGGAGGCTCAGGTATGAAGGTGATGTGGATACAAGCACATGTGGGCTCATGATGAGAGAAACAGAGGCTTAAGAATGAGAGTTGTCCTCTCTGAGATTTCTGAATCTTTCTACAGTGTCTGAGAAGTCCATGCTTCATGTTTATTGTCTGAAGGCTGTTGAAGATTTAAGAGGAGCAGTGGTCATGAATGGTAGGTAGCATTGGCACTAGGGAGGAAGGCGATGACTCTTGGGGCTCGGCAGGCCACCACAGCTGTCCCAGAACCACAGAACCCTGTGGGCCAGTGGGAGCTCTCTGGGCATGTTTTGAGATTAACTATTCACATTCAACCAGGAAAAGAAATTTGAGACTTGAACTCCACACTTTAATTTCTCTGATCTCTAAATATTTTGAAATTTTGGATCCTCCAAATGCATGGCTGATCTCCTAATTAACCTCAAACACACAGGATGAATAGTCAGCAAAAATAATTTTGCTGAAAGCGAGACCTGGTTAAACAGATTGTAATTTTTTAATGGAGGATTGGGTCAAATGTACCAAACCACTTCTGCTACTGAAAGTGAAGTGACTGCTCCCAAAGACCTACATTTCTAAACATTCTCTAAAAACATGACTGCAATATTTCCTTGTAAATATTTGCATGAGGAAGTTTTTAAGTCATGCAGAGCGATGTCCTTTTTCATACAGAAATGCAGTAGTTTGAACTGCAGAGTGGATTTGACCTCAAAGAACTGTGGACTGTCAGCAGGGATCAAATGAAAATTTACATATTATTAAGATCAAAAGAGTAATTTCCTGAATCTTTTTTTAATCCATTTTCAGGCAATGGTAATAAGGTTATTCAGGACTTTCTACTTCAAATTGTTTAGTGGGATAACAGGCTTACATCTGTATATTTTGAAAATTTATTGACTAAATAGTTATTATGTCACCAATTGTCAGTTTTATTTTGGATTTCTGAGCTTTGTGCATTTTGCTGAAAAAAAAAAGGTAGGGAAAATGTTGGCAATTCTAAAATAAGTGACTGCTTAACATATCACTGCTAATATGGAACTGGCCTGGTTAAGGACATAAATCTTTAAGGACAAAGATTATAATCTTTATAGCTTGCAAATTCCTTATTAGAGTGTGGATAGTGTAACTATAAATTCAAGCTGCATATTATGAGACTCACATTTTTAGCTGTTTGAATTCATTCTCTGAATATTTAGTAAGATGATGAAGGGAGGTGAATGGCATCTTCCCAGCTGGACACAGTTCCAGCTTAAGCAAGATGATAAACTTCTAATATGAAGATGGAACTTATGGATGCTGGCCAGAACAAAATAACATTTTACCAGTGGAATTCCAGTTCAAACTCTATTATGGAAAGAAATCATTCTAACAAGCCTCCTCTCCCTTTTAGGGGCTTCTGGAAAAAAAAAAAAAAAAAAAAAAGGAAAAGCCAAGTGTGTGGTCTTTTGAAATTTCAGTTAAATTTGTAAAAGAGACGGCATGGGCAGCTCTTAGGAAAAGAAACAGAAACAAATTCTGGAAGTTGACAAGAAATATTTGCTGTCCATAAACTCTTATACCAGCACCCATGATCCTATAAGTAGATTTTTTTTTCTCAGCAATATGTCTAAAACAATGACTCTTACATCCTTGAGTAGATTATTGAATCAGGAGCTGATTTTCCAGATTTTTTAAGGCAGAAAAAAACCCATCATACACAGGAATAAGAAAATTAATTCTATCAGGATACACAGATCTTTGTGTTTACACTTTGGAATCCTTTTGGATTCTAACATAGTCTTTACCCTTGACAGAGCTGTTCAACTTAGTCTTTTTTTTTTTGTCACTTAATTTATACAATGGTATCCACATCTTGGGAACTGCTATTGATAGGTAAGTCCTCACATGCAGCAAAACTAAGTTAAGGTTGAGTGATTTCAGCATGTAAAAAAACCACAAATTTATCCCTGAAGGTATGGCAGTAAGATGGAGCTCAAATACGAGTGTGCATGATCACAGTCCATACAAATCTATGTAAGTGCTAACATCTTCAAAACACTGGGTGTGATCCTAGATGCAATAAATCTTTGCAGCGTTCAGCAGTGTATTGTGGCTTCATACCGGTTCATCCACCTGTATACTTATCCAGTCAAAAGTTTGCATTCACTCTGGTTAAAAAGTATATCCTTCACTAGTACAAATTTTTTTAATATGTGATTTTCTATGCTAGTATATTTGACTTTAAACTCGCTGGTCATAAGATCTACCTATGAAATAGAGTTGTGGCCAGCAGGTCAAGGGCGTTTATTCTGCTCCCCTTCTATTCTGCTCTTGTGAGACACAACCTGGAGTACTGCATTCAGCTCTGTATCCCTTAGTGTAAGAAAGGCATGGACCTACTCAAGTGGATCCAGAGGAGGGCCACAAAGATGATCTAGAAAAAAAAAGATGACTAGAGCTCCTTTCCTATGAGGACAGGCTGAGAAAGTTGGGGTTGTTTACCCTAGAGAAGTGAAGGCTCTAAGTGACCTTATATCAGCCTTCCAGTACTTAAAAGGGACCTATGGGAAGGATGGAGATGGACTCATTATCAGGGGGTGTAGTGATAAGATGAGGTTTAATGGTTTTAAACTGAAAGAGTGTAGGTTTAGATTAAACATGAGGAAGAAATTTTTACTGTGAGGGTGATGAGACACTGGAACAAGTTGCCCAGAGAGAAGCTGTGGATGCCCCCTCTCTACAAGTGTTCAACACCAGGTTGGATGGGGCTTTGAGCAACCAGATCTAGTGGAAGGTGTTCCTGTCTGTGGCAGGTGGGGTGGAACTATATGACCTTTAAGGTCCTTTCCAACCCAAACCATTCTATGATTCTATAAATAATAGCAATCATCCCCTTCACCCCTGGAAAAAAAAAAAATCAGAATGTGAACCCATGAACCTATTCAGAACTTAAAAGGACAAGTCTCTGACTGGTCTAATCTGATGTTGATGCAGACCCTGTTTTCAGGATTGGACTATTTGTCCTCCAGAGGTCACTTCCAACTCGAAATATTATGTGATTCTACAGTTTAGCTCATTACTGAAAATCTGCTCTTTCAGGCTGGGTAACATGACAGAAACATGTATTGTGGTCTTTGTATCTTAATATGATAAGAATCAACCATATTTCACTGCAGACTCAGATCCAGATTTATACCAGACTCAGGCACAGTCACACAACTGCCCTCTCACCTTTCCAAGACAGTCAAGCCAGAGGTCTTATGTAAAAATTTCTGAACCCATAAAATACCTTTATCTCTCTGCTGACTCTATGGACCACCTAGAGTAGTTGCACTTCTAATTCATTCACCTTAATTTGTTGTCTGTAACTAAGTGGGATGAATTCAGGCCCCAGCACATATTTCCAATTTGTCCCTGACAGTAGACATTTACCTTCTTTTGACAATAAATGACTGTGTTATGTACTGAGCCTTTCTGACATGTAAGCCTGATAGAAGAATAAAGCAGGAGCCTAAGGAGCATTTTGTTCAAAGGAAGTCAGAGGAATTGCAAAAAATTGCTGTGTTTTAATTCTAAGAATTACTGGTAATTTGGAAAATTTGTCCCACAGAGATCAGTGGTAACACTGGGAGACAACTTTGAGCCACTTAAAAAAAGTTGCTTTTCAGAGTGGATAATTTGGGAAGGACATTCAGAATAATCAACAATTTGTATTTGAGAAACTACTAGCAGTTGATAACCTTCTTACTGCATGCTACATCACAACAGCTGGGGCTGTAGGATATTCCCAGTGGAGGAAGAATGAAGGAGATAAAGACATTTTACAGATGACTTGTTTTTACATGAAGGCAAATACTACATTTTCCTTTTAAAGTAATTGTTAAGATGATGATATTTGCAGTCGCTCAAAATAGTTTACATTCGAGATGAAGGCTTAGCAAGATCAACTTTGCTACAACCAAATGAAACACCACTGTATAACAATTTACCAGTGAAGCTCTTATGCAATGCTTGCCATGCAAACTGTTTGCTCAGGTGATAGGAAATAGAAAACCACTACTTCAGCCCTCCATTTTGTAATGGAGTTCGGTCATTGGATTTGTGTTTTCTTGAAAGACCTTCTCAAGATGCATAGCTGGTAGTCACCCTGGATGAATTCATTACTGTGCAAGAGGTGCAGTGATTGGAGTCCCTTCCTACACAGAGGCCCACTGGGAAAAATATGCTTTGTCCTCTTCGCAGAGTTGAACTGCACACCACATGCTCTAGACAGAATGTATGAAGCAGTCCATGATGTATCATTTTGGCAAAATTTTCCAAGCATACAAGGAAACCATGAGAAAAATGAAGCATTCATTTAATTTATGTAAATGATTTCATGTCTTGCATGTTCTGCCCAAGCATTCTGTATAATTCATATTCACTTGCAAAATTTTCTTGTCCTTAGCAAGAATGGTGCATAAATAATTCTAGAGCACAGTTCTTGGAAACTATCATCTCTAGTAGTAATGTTTTAAGACTTGTGGGGACACATTCAATTAAATGAATATAGTTTCCATACCAAAGAAATACACACAAAGCTGAATAAATAATAGCAGAGAAAATGTTTCCAGCCTGCACCAATTTATAGTATAGCTCCTTTACACTGCTTTAGAGATGTAAAGGGACCTTAAAATGAACTGTTAATACAGGACATAAAGGTCATTAACATAAATGAGAAACAGCTTCATCGTGAATATTAGGGAGTTAAACCATTGTCTGGATTATTTGGCTTGAGAAATTCAAAGAAAGATTATGAATGCAATTCTGACTTTGAAAATTATTAAGCATTGTACTTTACTTTTTATTTAGTCTTTTCTTCTCAACCATGAGTTGTGATTGCTTTTATGTTTTGTGGCTCAGCTTCACAGGCAGGCAAGGGAGAATGATGCTATACCAGGCAATTCAGTAGCCTAGTTGCTGGATACCTCCCAAGATCTGCTATGTGGGTTCAGGTAGTGGATTTCAACCCACTCGCTGCCTAAAAGAACACTTGAACTTATTGACCAGGAGACATGTAACTCCATTACCTTTTTTTTTTTTTTTTGGATTGAATTTGCTGCAACTTGAATTAATCTAGAAATTAATCCAGAGCAGACTAATAATTCAGGATTCTCTGAAGGTTTATGTGGGATTTCCTTGATCACCTCTGAAATATCAGGAGGTTAGATATCTCACTTCCATCTGTCTTGCCAGGTGAAAGATTTCTGAATATGTATGAGAATTTAGGTCCTCTGAGGGGGTTCAATGATACTATAGCTCAGGCTAGAAAAAGTCAGAAAATATCTTGAAGACTCAGGATATTTCAAAGATCAAGAGACAGCAATCTGAAAAGCTTCTGTGGAAAGTAGGGCTTTTGAAATTTAGCAATACAGAGACTGATTTATGTGGTTCATGGAAAGGTTTGAAGGTTCACATGGCTTTGGGGACACAGGGAATGTATGCAGGGTTCGTGGATAGTACAAAATAAATAGATGCAATGACATAAATAAATAATGATATTTGATATATAACTCTTTGAACATAAATCTACCCAAAATATTAGTGGAGGAAGGAATAGTACTTAGTATCAGAGTCTGGGGACCGTGTTATTCATTCACCAAAGTGACAAAGAAAGGTTTGCATGAACCAGGTGGAAGCCAGGAGTTTCTGCTTACTCTTAGGTGTACCATTCCTGGACTTTGTAGTCTTAAATGTGCACTTGAATTGGACTGTAATACTACATTTTTTGGTCAAGAGTCATTAACAAATACTTATGAAAGACCACTAATTTGGCATGTTGAAATGAGCTATTAATATCAATGATGAGCTGTTAATATCAAAAAGCATGAAATAATTCACCTTCTGAAAGGTATGGAGAGGCCAGCACATGCCAGTGGTACCTCATTCTTGACTCTGTTGGCTCATGGAAATGCTTAATTTGTTGGTTGCATAGAATCTGTGAGCTCACATGAATGAAAAGTCCTTAATGCTTGTTGGCGCTTGATCTTTTAATGCAAATTCACAGATAGACTTTATCTGGGGAATCGGGAGGTGGACAGTACCAAGTGGGTGCATGTCCCTCATCTATACATATTATGTTCTCTTTGGGTCATCAATACAGACACAAAAGACGGTAAATTTTTCATTTACTAGGAACTGGCTTTCAAAAGTGAAGAAATCCTGCTTGGTCTTGCCATCCTTTTCCATGAGACACAGTGTGTGGAGATGGAGTTCAGAACTGCACTAACTGTAGGAGCAATCCAAATCCTTTCGTGTCATGTGTTTTTCTTTCCCCGTTGCATGATTACAGCTACTTCTACGCTCACTTTTCTACAGTCCCTAAAAATAATGTTAATTCATTTTAGGTATAATTTCACAGAATCATTTTATGACAATTTGACTTCTCAGTCTATCTAGGCATCCCAGATAGAGCTTACCCATGCAGAATGTGAACCATTCAAAATGGCTCCATGTAGTTTCTAGAATGAAGAGGTGAGACAGCACCAAAAAATTTATCATTGGCTGTACAACTTAAGTCTACAGAAGGAGAGGTGAGTAAGTAACATTTATCCTTTCTGTGCCTGTGGTGTTGCTAATGAGTCTGAAAGGATTGACCCAATAGTTCAGCTAAATATGTCTGTAGATATACTCACTGACATCAGTTATGTCACATATATGTCCCATTCTTACCACACTGGACTGAAGTGCTTTGTTATTCTCTTTGAACCAATATTGAGCAATGCTCATACAGTGAGTAAGTAGGTGTTAGAGGAACTTCCTACAAACTGGCCAGGAAGAGTGTCCTCTGATAGAGAGCAACAGTCTGGATCTTCCCAGGAAGACCTGAAAGTTCATCTAGACTTTTGTCTAAATCCTCAAGAAGACCCATAGGCCAAAGAAAAACTTTCCCTGTAAACATGCAAATAAGTCTTCTAAACTTTATTTATTTTCTTTAGCTGAATGAGTCAGGGTTTGTTTGGTTCTGGTGGATTTTTTTGTTTGTACAATTGTTTGGTTTTTTTTCAAGAAGAAAATGGAAAATATGCTATTTTGGGTGAATCTAAGGGTTTTTTTTCCTCTTTAACCTCCAAATCAACATGTTCCCCAAACAGTTATTTACCTAGGACATTCCTATAATCATGACTTATTGATAACAGGCATTTAAAGTAGTTCAAAAACAGAGAACAGAATATTAAAGAGAAAGTCATCCTTGGTGTAGTTGATGAAACTGGAGTCGTTAATTACCAGCTAAAGCCCCACAATGTTCTACAATCCATGATGACTTAGGAAAGCTTGTCAGACACTCACAGTGCAGGTCCCTTAGGGAGGCACAGCTGCAAAAATCCTCCAGGAAGAAGAAAGAATTTAAATACTTCTATTTATAAAAAAAAAGAAAATAGGAAAAAAGAACCCAACAAGAAAGAATTCTGTTATAAAACAACTGCTGTCATCCAGAGCCTGCTAGTCATACTTTTACAACATATAGTGAAAATAAAAGATGATGTTGCTGTGTTTTTCACTTCACTTCTTGGTCCCAGGGGGTCACTGTGAATTATTAAAAATATGATGATGTATTTGATTCCAGGAAAGTCTTTGTACTGAATGAAAAATGCAGTAAATGCTAATTGGGGTTGATATATCTCCTGCTGGATTAATTTTGAATCTCGTACGGTATTATACTGACGCTGTGTTAGTGATCAAGATGTTCTCTAAACTTAAAGTGTTTCCTAGGGAATAATTACAACTTGAAGGAAGTAAGAAAAAATTGAAGGTGTCAAGGATTAAAAGCATTGGGTATTTTTGTTGTGTATTATGGGACTTATAGAACAAGGAAAAGTGCTTGCTTGAATAATTGAGGAACCTTTGAAAATATTTTAAAAGATCCCACAATCATTAGATATGGCTGGAAGAAAAAAAATAGCTCAAGGACATTGTTGACACTGGGAGTGCTTCTTGCCTCATGCTGCAGAAAAGTGGACACTTTTTAATGTTCCCACGACAGAAAGGAGGAGAAAAAATCAGGTGATGGTGGGAGAGAGCAGCACGAGGACACAAACAACCCCAATCAGCACAGGCTTTCACTGTGTTCCCAGTCCTGCTCTGCCTTCATTACTCTCACTGATACTTTGTCAGGTGGAATCTTTGGATTTGAAGAAAAATTTATCCTGGTCCTGAGAGAGTCCAATAAAATCCTTTTTTTTCTGGTTTTGCTTGTTTTTCACAGATGTGACCAATGATCTCTTCCTTATGAACCCACTTTTCTTATCATAGACGTAATCTATTGGCTGTTGATGACTGGAAGGCTTCACCAGAGTTCTGCTACCTGTTGGACTTTTGCTGGGTATGTCCAAAGGGACTGTGGCACCTTTCTTTTCTACACAAATCCAGTAGCTGCCTCTTTTTCCTCATGTGTCTACCTGCATTCAGATTTGATTTTTCCAATATCAGGCCAGGGAAGCTAGAAGACACAAAGTGACAGAATGACTTGTTTTAGGCAGTTTTGTATACTTTCAAAATTTTTGATTTTCTGTATAAAAATTAAAGATTTTGTGACAGGTGAGTATAAATATCACTTTCCTTCACGTGGACAAAGCCAGACCTCGTGTCAGAAAGAGAGACCTTTTACTCTTGTTTGTTTTGAGATAGAGGAGGACACAGAGGAGTGTGAGCTGCTTGCCAAAGCTGGACAGATGAGACCTACATGAGTCAGGTGGGAAGAGAAATAGACTTTAGCAAAAGCTGAAGAAAAATGGCAAGGAGTGTGAGCATGACCCTTTATCAAAAAGGATGTCAGGAATTGGTGCTCAGCACTTGGGAATCAGAAGTATATGACTTCTACTTTCTATGGTAAAACACAATTAAGCTACAGTGGGACTTAAGACTTTAAAAATATCCAGGAAAGTCTCATATTGACAACTTGCATGCATTTAAAATTAAAAAAAAAAAAAAAAAAAAGAGAGAAAGAAAAAAGAGAGAGAAAGAGAGAAAAAAAATAGTAACCTTACTTTTAGGTTACCATTCGCATTAATCTGCTGATAACAAGCATCAGAATCACAGCAAAAGCATCCATCAGGTTTCTTCAACCCGTTCCTTATTGGTATGGGAAACCTTTGCTCCTGGGAAAACACTGTCTCTTGCTTCTGCCAATGGATTCTTCAACAGCACACCTAACCTGATGAAATTTTTGCCACAGTCTCTGGGAGTAATTCCACAACACAGTCATGACAAGATGGTAGCATATTTAATTGTAGTGTGTGAAAGACACCTGCATTTCACCACAAACTCAATTCCCATTTTGTAACTTATCATTTGACCAACAGATGGTAGCAATTTTTAGCTACTATGGACCTGTGATGTGTCCAAAGCAGTCAGAAAAGAGTGGTCTGTATCTTACAACTAATTCTTAAAGTCCTTCAGCCTCATCATTATTGAAATAAAAAACAATGAGTGAAATGGTAATGGAGTAATAGATCATGATCATATTAATATCTATTAAACTATATGTCAGTTTCAGAAAGATGGTTAGCTGCAACTAGGTAATCCAATATTATCTAAGATATTAACTAAGATGCTTTAGAATCTAAATAAAAATAGAAGAGTCTCAAAACTTATGGGAAGCATTGGACTTTAACTTGTTTTCCCAATTTGCATTAGAATAATCTAGTTCACAGACATGCAAACTAACTGATAATTAGCAAACTTGAACAAAATGTCCCCATTCGTAAATCAAAATTATTCAACACAAATATTAATTGCAAATTTAGCTTTATTTCTGTTCATGAATGTACTTGTTATGCATAAATATTCATTGAATAGTTTATGAAAGCAGATTTTACTCTGTGGGTTGCTTGTAAGATGGTTATTATATCCACATAGTCTTTACTTGTGCATCACAATTAGTCAATAACTCACACAGGTATCATCTATTTTCCCTTCAAATGAAATTGTGACTTTAAAAACAAAATAATATGGAAAAAATATGCAGTGTTGGCATCATTTACAGGAACAAATCACATGCACTAAAATTTGAGGAAAGTATGAAGAGTCGTGATTATCATGATAAATACCCACAGCTGTGTGAGGATTTATAAGCATGTCATATTATAAAAGCACAAATAGCAGGAAATTCTACTTATTTCTTTTATTCACAAAAGTATTATTGAATCACAGCATTATTGTAAATGCCCATTCTCACAATGATACAATTTCCTGTTTGAATCTCTGAACAAATGAACAGCATTAATTGCAACTGTTTGTCAGCTTCCAAAAATTGTTAGACAGGATAATATCCAAGCTTTATGTTCACTTGAATAGATAGTGCAGCCTGCATTCCCTGCCCTTTCCCTGTCCTCCTTCCAGAGAATCTTTTTTTTTTTTTTTTTGAGGAAAATGAGACAAGCTGCTCTTTCAATTTTTACTGCTGAGAGCCATTCCCTCGTCAACAACTCTGCACCTTTTAACCCTCGTGATGTGATGTTGATGGAGCTGCCACTTAAAAACAAATTCTGTTTGGCCATTGGGGAGCTTCCTGCAGTGGTAGAGATGACAGAGTCTTTTGCAGGAGGCTGCTTTTGAATCTACTGTTGGGAGGAAACCCTTGTTGTCTGGTATCTAACAGCATTTGGGTTCAAATGTGAAATCCCTGGGCTCATTCTGGATTCCTCGTGTGTAGGAGGCACAGCCACTGGAGTGCTTGGGAGGGAGTAAAATCAAGGGAAGGAAACTCTCACTTGGCATAGAGCCTGTTTGCCCAGTCTTGTGGAACAAACAAGCAAACAAAAACCACTGTCCAAAACAAGCCCCACTGTGTAACCCACTGTTTACACTTAGAGTTCAGAATATCTGTTAGTTTTGAGTTCAGTGATTTGATGCAAGAATTTATTGGAATGCCCTTGGAGAGTAAATCTTTCTTTAATACACTAATTATTCCTACTAAACTTTCTATTTCTTTTTTTAACGCTGCTCGTTTAATGATCTTTCATTTCTAGCACAATGGCTCTCTGAACAGGTGGAGGGGATTTTATCCAGCACATCTTTGGTTGTTAGCCAGCACATTCTTGCTCTTCCAGACGTGAAAATATTTACATATTAGTACTAAGAAGTAACATCTTTCACTCTTTTTTTTAAAAAAAGTAAAATGGCACACTAAAAGCTTATCATGTACTTCTTTCTAGCAAAAATTAGTACAGGCAAACATACTTCCACCTTGCATTCACTGCCCCTAGCTAACAACAATATTTTAATGTTAACTCTTAGTCACTGGAAGTACGTTTTCCCAGCACAGCAACTCAATGCAAAATACATTAGTGCAAATGTCTGAACTTCAAACCCATCTGGCACTAGGAGCTATAAAATATTGCCATATTTGTCTACAGTAGATTTTAACAGACTTTCTGGACAATATCATTTGAAAAAACATTGTTGTGCAATGGAATTAATTAACACAAGTAACATGTACAATATAAAATTTTATTGTTTCTTATATGCCATAAAATTTCCAAGACAGAAGCACCTGGTAAAACCATACTGTCTGACTGAGCATGGCATTAGGAAGGCCTTGATGGGAGCAGATGGAAAGTCTGAGGATGAAATAAGAACAGATGGGAAGTCTGAAGGTGAAATTTGAACTTAGGTATTTCTAAGTTCACCTGGCTGAATATAAAGTCCCATTAAACATGCTCCTATAAAGAGTTAAACTGACAGGCTTCACTGCGACTTCCTTAATTTGGATTTCCAGTATCACTTAGCTGTCAACAAGGTTTGTGGCAACAGTTACAAAAGCACTTTCCTCAACTCTGCCTGCTCATTTCAAAACCAAGTTTTCACCATCCACTCTGTACGTGGGATCTTAATGAAGGTGTTAGTGTTATAAACATGGAAAAGCATTTTCAGTTTCAGACAGAGCTGATGGCTCTCCCCTGTAATTTCTCTCCTCTTCGTTTAGACAATTGGGCAGCCACAGAAATCTATTCTGGCAGGGAGGCAGCAACGTGCAGCCAATGCCAATGTGTGGACAGACCCATGGGGTGACAGAAGATAGCACTGAGCCTCTCTGATGGCTGGCGTCATAAACAAAAAGTCCAGCTCCTGCTAGCATAATATCGTGTGTTGTGCAGTTGGCTCTTTTTCATGGGTACAGCTCCTTGGAAAAACTTTCTCTTCTGCTATTTCTCCAGCAGAAGAGGTTTCTTGCTCTTCTAATGAAGAAATGACATCCAAAAAGATAGGAACAAATACGATTGCTACCTATACATTAGAGGCAAAATCACAGGGTGAAAAAAAGATACATTGGACCTGCTCTTTCATGCTTACTGCCTTGTTAGGGATTTGGTGAAAGATTTTTATCTTATAGTGAGTTTTCCTCAGTTTAGTGGGGTTTTATGAAGACTGAATTTGTGCTTATGACCTTGCATGAACAATATTAGCAAATGTGGTGAACTGACAAATAAGGATCTGGTATTGCTATTATTCAGAATGTTTTGTATGAAATAATTACTTTTAAAACTTGAAAAGCCCTAATACATGAATGTAATCAGAAATTATTTTTTTTCAGCTCCCACAGACATGTAGAGTTTCCAGTTTATAGCCCATCATTGGTTGTACAATGCAAATACTGGCTCTGGCTCTGGGTTTTTAGGTTCAAAGGCCAAGGCAGAGAGGTACTTTTCAAGTTTGAATAAATTACTATTTTCATATGTTGATAAAGGCATGACAATTTGCTCACTGATTCTAAAATGTTTCTTTAATTTTTTTAACAATGGCCACAGCAGGATGTATCAGTTCCAGGATTTGATGGGTCATTTAGAAAGTGCCCTGAATGGAGACACACTTACAGTTAAGTAAGTTCCCAGGTCACTTATGTAATGCACATGGCCATCAGGATATTTCAGAAGTGTTGGTGTTGCCAAGCCAGGCTGGGCACTGGTGTCAAATTTGTGGTGGGCTTTCAAAGCCTAGGAATTATGTCTTTTTCCAGCCCAACAAAGCCAGATGCCACCATTGTCAAATCAGTCACTCTGCTGCCATGTCATGTCACTTTGGTCTGGAGGAAAGATTGGCATATTCTTAAATTCTGGAAAGCTCTTGAGTAACAGCCTGAAAAATGACAGGTTCTCATATACCCCTGCTTTACTTGAGAAAGTGCATTTCCTGTGATTAATGGCCTCTCTGATGTGCACAATGTCTTTAAAGACTTTTTTTTTCCCCCTCTGTAAGCCAAACCAAAGAATGTTTCCAGTTTCTCAGGCTCTATTTACCTTCTATCTCATTAGTGGAGGCTCTCTCCTTCACTTTCTGATGATTGTGCACATACTTAAACCCTTCTGACTGTTTTCAGCTGCTACTGCTGTGCTCCAGAAATCTGACACAGGGGAACGCATCACCTCGCCTCCGGCATGGAACAGACACTTCGCCTGGACTTCTGCCCATTGCTTTTGCAGTTCTGTGAGGGAATCAGGTAGAACTGTGACTCCAAGGGTTTCGCATGGGCCTGATCGAGCTTAATGCATGTCCCCTGTTTCCTGCCACCATCACTGTAGCTGCTTTAGTGTTTCAAAAGCTACAGGAGGCTGTTAGAGCCCAGCAAGAGAGGGAAGGCAGCTTGCTGTGGACTGGGCTGGGCAAACAGGCAACAGAATGGGCAGCCACTCTACCTCTTTAACTGTGCATGACAGACCATCAGACAATAGCATGCTGTAACTCCTCGCCTAATTCTCAGCTGCTTAGAACTATACAGTCCTCAAGGTTGTGATCTTGCTTTTTCTTTTCTTTTCTTTCCTTTTTTTTTTTTTTTTTCCTAGAACTGTTCCCTGATGACAAGGTAATATATTTTTAGCATAGTTCAAGTAAAAGACACTAAAATTACACTACCTCTCATAAGGATTGCCTCATGAATGCAGCATTCTGTTTTCATCGACACTGGTGTGGGTGTTTCATAAAGTATCATAAACAATTTATTTTGTAATGAAATAACCCAATAAATTATCTTTGTTTTCAGGTCATGGTTGTAGATACACCAAGCTCCTTTTGGTGCAGTTTGTAAGCCAGGGCTGTGGAAGGTCATGCCTCCTTTGCTCTCTTGCTAAATATAAGTGAAAAGATGAAATTAGCTGAGAAAAATGTAAAAGGTATCAGCTGAACATTGGGATGTCCAAGAGTATTTGAGGAAAAACAACTCCATGTTTCCACTTTCTAGAATGAAGCAATTGCATTCACTGCTTACCTCCTGTGTATCTTTTTTAGTGTTACTGAGCCCCAGTAAAGAGATGCAACATCTCATTTCAGGTAGGATCTACCAGCATACTGCCCTGCTCAGATGGAAGAGATGATGCCATTATGAGCCCATGATTGTGGTGTGGTACCAGAACTGTGCACTGGCAGCAGGTGCTGTGGACAGGTTGAGGGGTGGTATGGAAAGATAATGCTTCTGCAGACACCCCACCCATTAATCCATGCCTCTCTGTGACAGTGCTCCATAGGTGCAATTAATTTTCGTGCAATTAATTTTTCTTGAAGTCTCCAGTTCAGCCAGATAGTTTAATATATGCTGATGTGTCACAATTCTACAGTGGGTCACAGGTGTTTGAAAGGCATTTGAGTAAAATAAGCGTGTAAGAATGCAATTATGTTGAAAAAAAATTCCTACTTTTTTAATTTCTTGGACTCTGTAGGGAGGTATGGCAAAAGACACTGGTGTTTTGTAAAAATCACAGTAAAACATGGTAAGTTTTGTGTGATTCCTGCTTATTTTTCCCTGTGTCATCTTTCAGTTTCTTTTATAAGTCCCTATAGTTACCTATGGCTCATTTATTTGCATTGTGCGGCTATTTAGGGTCAAATTCCAATCCTAAAAGAGCTCAATTAAAAGATCTGCTGTCACAGTTAGTGAAGCCAGGACTTCATTCACAGCATATGCATTTCTCCACTGCCAATTACTGTCAGAAGTAGTTCAGCTTTTGCCGTTATCCAGATTTTCAGTTCCATTTTTCTCCTTAAATCTCGTGACTGGCTTGAGAAGTAATTTGCAGAAATGACCTGCCTTTTGTTCACCTGTAGGACAGTGAGTTTCCTGCTATTCCTACTATTTTATTTATTTATTTATTTTAATTCTTTAGCCTTACCTATAAAAGTGTTAAACTGACATGGTGCCTTTAACATTATTGCTGCTCAGAGACTGCAAGTGCAGCTGAACTGTAAGCAGTAAAGCATCAACTGGGCTGATATGCCTTGGTCTTTGCAGTCTTGGTGCTCAACTTTCCAATGTCTTCTGAAAGTGCAGGGTTGGCAAGAACCAGACACAAAGTGTCTAAATAGATTAATTGAGGTCTTTACCATACCCTCCCTTGTCAGCATTTATATCTCCCGGGCTTTACTGCATATAGACATATCTTTACCTTCATCTTTCAACACCAGATCTTCAGTGTGCTGTAGCAGTGTGACATGGTTTTATATAATGCAAAATGAATGCTACATTTCACAGAGAATGTGTGTTTCATCTAAATTTATTTCCAAGCACTATTATACAACAATCAAGATATGCTGTATCATAGTTGCCTTTTTTTACTAACATATTGAAAGTGTGATAATTCCAAATAGTTTATTTGAAGTACATAAGAATTCATATAGTTGTGTGTGCAACAGGTCAAGTACTTGGTAATAAAATGATTGTTCTTAACTGCACAAATATAGGATCTCTGCTGTTCAGGAGGAAAGAGCTTTTAAAGCAATAGCAGTTGGATTTGTAATGAAGAAGAGAAGACAATTGTACAAGTGCTGTGAAGTTGATAGTGGGCAGCTGGTAGATTCTCTGGAAGATGACCAATAAGGTTGAACTTTACTCTAAATAACATCACAAGAATTGATCTAAGAACTATTCGGACAATTCTTGAGGCATGATTACACTTAAGAAGAACTCTTTTTCCTGTTTTGACTATTTTAAATGTTTCAGTGTTGCCTTTACATTCTCTGTGAGGAAGATCTCTCACATATGCTGTCTTGGCCCATTTTGACTATTTTTTTTCATGGCCAGTTTGCTTTTCAGACCCTTATTTCTATTTTTTCTTGACACAACTTGGATTTGAGATTTGGCGATACACATTGCTAATGTCCATTTTATGCTATGTCTGGCTTGTCTTTTGTCTTCACAGGTGCTGGGGTCGGGGCAGGTGTTGGCATAAAAAGAACAAAGCCAGTAAAGACTAGTGCCAAGTTTACTGAGCAGTTGTGCCATGTCATAGTAACAATCCTTAAAGAATCCCACTAGGAACACAGCCTTTCACTGAATTTCACTATCAATACTCAAAAGCTCTTATTTGGCTACTTCTTACTCCCACTGAAGAGGTCACCTGGAATTATTTTTAACCTGAATATGTTTTATTACTTTAAATGACTAATGGTATTCCCAAGAAAGTCACAACTGTGAATAACCTTTGAAAATTGTATTTTTAAACTGAAAGATGTTAGGTTTGTTTGTTTTACTGCAGCTACTTGACTGACATGAATTAATACTAAAGTACATATTGCCTTTCCCATTATTTTGCCTGGATATAATGTTAATCAACCTGTAGTCATCCAGATTTCTGCTTGTCTATTTTTTTTTTTTTTAAACTGAGTATCTTCCAGTCTTTTGAAACACCATTATCATCAGCAGGTTCATTCAAAATTAGCATCACTGGTACAAAGATCACTGTAGATAACTCTTCTAACTCTCAACAGAAAGTTATATAAGCACAGTTTCTTTATAATATTTCTATAAAGTAGATACCTTCCTTTCAGCTAATGTAGTTCAGAATTTCCTTTAGATTTCTGGAAGTAGCCATTCTGACATATATATTCACATATTTTATTCTTTGGAGATATCCTTTGTTTGGGTATATTGAATGCAATGAGGTCATGATCATTGGTTCCTAGGCAACGACCAACTTCTACTCCAGTGATTAATTCATCTTTATCCATCATACAAAGTCCAGAGCAAAGTAACCTTCTGTGTCAGAAACTTATGATCTATAATTTTTAGAACGCCTATAACATTTCATTGGTGTGAGACTTTGAACACTTTTTCCAAATGGAAGTCACTCTCTGTAACATATATTTGTTGCCCATTCTTTATCTGTATTGCAGATATTAATATTTTTATGAAAGACAAATAAGCTAATTTTAATCCATTTGCTTTGAAATACATTCTCAAGTCTATATTCAGTAAGACATAGATCAGATATACACATTTGCAAGTATGAACTATATATTTGGACAGAGAAGAAAACCACAAATTTTTTGTGAGATATTTTGCATTTTTATAGCACCTTCATCTCACCATCATAAATGGTGGTTAAAAGAGGGATTAACATACTTTTGCTAGAAATTTATGACAGTCACTGCCACTGTTCTTTCAACAGTTACTGTTCTTTCCTCACTAAAGTATCAAGCCTGATAAAATGTTATTAGCTCAATTTCTTGTAAGTAGGAAAACTGAAGGGCAAAGTGGTTAAGTTCAGCATTTGAAATGTGGTCATCTCATCCATATTAGGCACCTCCTTGGCCTGATTTTCAAAGTTGCTGAGCATCAGCATGATCCCATTAGGGTAACTTATCAAGGTCACACAAAAATCCTGTACCAGGAATAGTCCTGCCTGCCTGCCTTGTGTGTTAATGATGTTAAAATAAAAATTAAGACGCTAACTACTTTAAAGATAAGGAAAGGAAAAAATACCCCAAAAAACAGAGTTTCTAAAAAAAGAAGAATTGTGGCATGTCCTTTGACCTCCAGTTTCATCAGATCCATATAACTTCATCTCCACCAGCTGTAATGAGCTCACAGACATACGTTGGTTTGAAGGTCCCCAAACAAACACTAGTAAACGCACAGAAAAGCTAAGATTTAAACAAACTCTTTGAGGCCGTTGCTTGCTGTCTTCTTGTTTTTCTCCAGCTGCAAGCTGCTTACACTCCTCTGAGAACAGCCAGGGTTAGTTGCAGCCTAGTCCCTCTGGTGAAAGGATATGGAGGACCCACAGACTGCTGTAGGAGAGAGTGGCCTGGTTTAATGAAGCAATGTGAAAATGGAGAACAAATGCAGATTTCTGCAGTGGAAAATAGAGAAAAGGAATAACAGGAGGCAAAGCAGAATGATGGCAAGTTAAGTACAGCCTAGATGAAAAGTCTTACGACTCAGCCCCTTGAAGCCTGTAATCTGATTGCTGTATGCCATAAAGGTTTTTCTTTATAGGGCTGGAAAGAGATGGAAATAGAGGCATTAAGCCCTGAGCCACCAGGGGGGCAGGGAATTCAGATGCTGCCAGAGTAGGAGTGCTGAAATGAAAAAGTTATGTTTAGAATGAGTTCACTGGAACATGACCCCATCTGCACAAGATTTCTTTCTTCCTTTCCTTTTAATTTTCGGTAAGTGACAGGCATGTTCTGGGTCAAATTCCTGATATGAGAGAAAAAGAAGCAGAATTAAATAAAAAATTTTGGAAGAGCAGTTAACTGAGAAACAGGACTTGAGAAAGGCACCACTGCCTGACATTTACCTCCTCCCCTGATCTACTGCTCACCTTTGACAGAGACAGGAGTGAGTCAGGAAAGAGAAAGGAAAGAGAGACAAGAAAGAGAGATGGGAGCAAGAGACAAACATTATCTTTACAGGTATTGAGTAGTTTGGCTAACTATACCCTGTCTAGTGTAGACTTTTAACTGCTTACCTTTCTTTCACCATCACCTTTAGTTATGTTCCCTTAAGGGTCATCACGAACGTGGAAGCTAGGACTTTTGTTCCCCACTCTTTTTTAAAGTGAATTGATGCACTAGCCAGATTTTCCAAAGCACACAACTCCCTTTTGAATCAGATTTTCCACCAGATTAAAGTGGGGGGGGAAAAAGAGGGTGAATGTGGTTGGGGCTTTTTTATTTTTTTTTTTTTTTGTTTTGTTTTTTTTTTTTTTTTTTTTTTTTTTGTTTTTTTTTTTTTAGTTTTTTTTTTTTTTTTTTTTTTAATTGTTTCATCTTTTTATTTTTTTTTTTTCCTCTGTTTTTTT
>JANIJG010007212.1:0-74655 GCA_024611175.1 Megaceryle torquata
ACAACAGCCATTCTACTAGATCATTGGTTAGAAGGTATTTTTTTAAAGATGTTTATATATATATATATTTTATTTTTTTTAGATGATGACATAAATCTGAATAGCAGAGTTTTCCATTGGCCTGAGCAGATTGAGATAATATTTGAAAATAGTAGAGATCAATTGTGTAAGAGGAGGAATCAAGCAGAGATGGCTTTGCTTGAAAGGTATGGTGTTAAGACATTTTCTTTCACTGGGTATTTTTAAAGAAAAGAAAAATGTCATTATCCCTAAAAGGGAGATAATGTCAAAGAAGGAGAATTTGAGAGACAGCTCAGAAAGTAAGGAAGAAACCTGATTTACAGTAATATGGAGATTTCAGAAAATTACTGTTGATGAGAATGAATTATAATATTCCTATGCCTAAATAAGTCTGAAAGGAGGAATGAAGGTTGTTACTAGAATAATAATAATTTTATCTCATTATATTGCTTAGTACAGGCTTACACATAATTATATAGTTTTTGCTCTTCCTTTATTTCCTTCAGATAGTAAAAGTAGCAAATGTAAGTGATCTAAATCAGTTTTCACTGATGCCAGGTTTTTGTGTGTCTGTATTTACTTTAGTATTAGGATCAGATTTCTTGAGTGCCTGATAAAATAATTGAAACCTGAAAAGGAAATAAGCAAAACAACTTATTACCTTAGCTATCTTTACCTCAGGTGCTCTAAGTTTGAGGAAACTCTTGAAGTTTATAATAGAGAAGTAGAAGGCTACAAAAAGCGGGATGTCATGACCATAGAAGAAATGAAGAACAACGCTGAGAAATTTAAAGAGTTAAATAAGAATCTAGATAATGCCTTAAGAGAATTTGAGGTTAGTATGTATTAGTTAAGTATGGACTGGGTTTCAATGTGCTGGATGAGCAAAAATTTGGTTCCTGTCTGTTTTTTTTCAGGGTTCTGGCCATACATTGTCAAGATGGCTTTAAAATTTCCAAATTCACAAACATATGCAAACACTTTCTTGTCCCTGTATGCTGAGTTGTCCCTACTGCTGAGTTGAAAAGTGTTTGGTGTGGGGTTTTTTTTGTTTGTTTGTTTTTAAGTTTAGGGAGTATTTTAATGGAAATACTGAATTTCAAGCAGTCAGTAGTAGGATGCTATCCATGGAAAACTGAATTCTTCTAGCTGAGTTGGCAGAAGCAGAATGTGAGAGAGGTGGCATTTTCCCCAAACAATGGTCTGTGCTGCTGGAACTGTGTTTTCAGTCCCTCTGCTTGTCCTCTAATTAAAACCAAATGTTTTGCAACTGTTTGTATCATTTCCAGAAGTTGCCTATGTGCATGAAATCTGTGTTATATCACAGGAAGGGAAATTTCAGATGCTAGAAGGAAACTGAAGACTAGGTCTCCTGGATTCTATTCAGGGCTCTCCGTGCAGTGTATTGTGTGGTTGAATAGTTTGTTTTAGCTGTGGTTCTGCTGGGAAATGGGAATGGGTACCTTTGAGAGATCTCGCAGGCATTGTGAGGCTTAATTAATCTTCTAAATCACAGAGACAATGAGATTTCTGCATATATGGAGCCTTAAGGACCAAGATTTAATTAAGTCCTGCTCAAAAGAGAAAACTGAGCCAATTCAATGAATTCAGGATTTAAATAAATTTCTAGTCTTACATATCGACACTCTTAATCTGATTTAAAGGCATCTAGTATATGTAATTAGTGTGAGTTAACAGCACTGCTATGTTGTTATAGGTAGATCAGAATAAGTGATTAGTTTTTTAATACACGATCACAGTGAGGGGTGTATCCATGCAATTTGACATATCAACCATCATAGTGAATACAAGAAATTATATTGGAATGTGGATCTTTACATTTCTCTGCCTGCATCTCACACTGGACGATTAACTTCTATGAAAGGTCTGGTAGCATTGTAAAAACACAGACTTGAGACTCAGTCTGAATTCGGTGTTTGCATTTCAGAGTAAAATGAAGAAGGTAATACTGTGGGTTTTTTAATCAAATCTTTGCACATTGATTTGTACTGTAAGGTGTTTTGGACAAAGATGTCTTGCCACAAATAAGCACAACAGTTAGTATCTGTTTTGGATAGAGCTCCCAGATGTTTTTGTAATAGAAAAAGATAATCCGAAGTAAAAAAAAAAAAGAATCCTGTATGATGATGTGACTGAGGAGCTTATATCCAGGGTTCAAAGTGAGTTGGTAATTTGTGACCCTTGGTTTCACTGAATGCCATGGTACCTTTATTTTATTATTTCTGAAGTACATATAAAATTTTTAAATAATTTGAGTAGTAAAAGATATCAATAAATAACTAGGGGAATTCTCAAGAACACAGTTACCTTATTTACTTAAAATCCACAGGCCTAAATCTACAAATCTGTCTGGCTTTATGACATGTAAAAAAAATGGTATTCAATACTGCATATTTAAAAATTTAAACAACAGTAGGAAATTTGGGTGGAAATAAGATTTGTTTGTTTGTTTGTTTTTGGTTTTTTTACCCTCCCTTGAAAGGCTATTAATAAAGAAGAGGAGTTACTTGAGCAGGAGAAGAGCCAATTTCCTCTACTGCAAACTATAATTGCAAATAAACAACCCTTTGAGCAACTTTGGATAACAGCATATAATTTCCATACCAAATCTGAGGAGTGGATGAATGGTGAGGCTTTGGTGTTCATTTGATGAAACCTGTCCTTTTCAATTACTTGAGTAGAAGCTGAAAAGGTTTATCAGTTGTGAGAAAATAATTTCAAAGAAATAAATGCTGTTAAGCAGTGTGAAATACTGTTGTTGACCTGGATTTTGCATTAAGATATTTTTTTTGGTAATGCAGTTGATTTCCTTTTAAAGGAGGATGATTATAAATGCCTGTAAATAAACCACCCTGGAAACCTTGTGCTGATGTGCCCACTGTGCTTTTCTTAACACTGTTGTATTCAGAATCTCTCCAGAAGTTGAATGCTGATGAAATTACAGAAGAAATTGGAAATATGTGGAGGACTATGTACAAGCTCAGTAGGAGTTTTCCAGATTTGGCTGCACCTAGACATGTAGCAAAAACTATGACGTTTAAGCTTGATAAATTCAAACATCATCTTCCTGTCTTGTCAGTTGTCTGCAATCATGGAATGAAGGCGAGACATTGGGAGCAGGTACTTTAAACTCCTCTTTAACTGTGGGATTATTTTACCACAGAAACTGACAGTTAAATATACTACTCCATATGTTCCATACTGTGAAATACAGTAATAGAGAACTATTTCACAGTAAGGAGATCCTTTATCCTGTCACATGATAGATCCAGTTTTGAAATTCATAATGGTAGAGGCAGGAGCTTCTTTGAATTGATAATTTATGGCAGAAAAGCAAATTGGGGGGTTGTGTTAATACTACTTTACCATTGTTTCTTCCTGTTTGAGAAGTCTGTAACAAACACGCATCTTGATAATAAATTTTATTTCTTTATTTTCAGATCAGTGAAATTGTAGGATGTGAGATCAGACCTGATGAAACTACTACTCTTAAAAACATACTGGATTTTGGACTCTCAAAATATATTGATCAGTGAGAAGTTTACTGTGTTCTGTTACCCTGCAACTCTTACCTATAACTGCCTTTTTTTTTTTTTTCCCTTTTTTCTTTTTATTTTTTTTTTCCCCCCTCTTCATCTATGTTTCAAAAACATTTCAAAAATGCATTTCACTTCAATTTAGGCTGGAACCTATTGGAGCAGCTGCAAGTAAGGAGTATTCCTTGGAGAAATCAGTTGAGAAAATGAAATCAGAGTGGGTCAATATGCAGTTCAGTCTGGTGAAGTACAGGGATACTGTGAGTCAGCACCAAATCAATATATCTATTGTTGAAAAGAATTACTTTGATCCTGAATATCTGACTGATTGTAGCATGATGCAAAGCAGTATCATATCCCAGAGCCTGGGCAAATGTCTCCATTACTTATATATCCCTATATTTGAACCTTAGTATCTAATTAACTTGTGATCTCAACTTATTCATTCTAATAAATCTGTAAGCCTGAGAGTTTCTCCAGTCTTGTATGGAAAGCTGGACAGTAATAAAGTTTTAACTTGCCCAGAAGTGAGAATCACAGTGCAAAAGACTGAGTCAAAAATCACTAGCATCACTTGCTCACTCCCCATTCATGAAACAATCTATTGACCTTTGAAACAGTGATGTGCAGTGGAGATACCATTTCGTATCTTCAGACATGTTGCAGGCTTTCTCAATGCCTTGCCACTTTCTTACCTTCAACCATCATGCAGAAGGGCAAAACTGGAAGCTGAATGAGTGTGAGGTTGAAGAGTGGTGAAATAAAGCAACTGCTTTTTGCCTTATGAAAATGTGATATATTTACAGAACACCAGCATCCTGTCAGCAGTTGATGACATACAGCTTTTGCTGGATGATCACATTGTTAAGACGCAGACAATGTGTGGCTCTCCCTTCATCAAACCAATAGAAGCTGAATGCTTGGTAAGGAAAAGCTGGTCTAATAGGGCTCGTGTGTCTCGTGGTATGTTTTTCCTAAGTGCTTGAAAGTATTTTGGCATGATAATAAGTTACCTAGTTTTTAACTGTTTCTAAGAACACACATTCATACTTTTTCTTCAAGAGCTTTGAATTACTGATTTTGAGATAAAGGTATGCAACGCTTGCTTTGTAGCTAAAGAAATTGTAATTGCATTGGTGATTTAGTCATTATAAGCATGGGGGTTTAGTTGAATGTCTTGGGAACAAACAGGTCAGCTGTTTTAAACAAATTCTGCTGTGTTGTGTAAAAGATATAGGTCTGTCAGTTGTGAGAGATAATTTATTTATAATCCTCTGATATTGGCATGATCCATAAGGGTTTAAAAGTAATTTTTGTTAGCTGTCCTACTATTTTGTAAAGATGTGATCTTTCTTAAAGATGAAGATTTTCTAGTAGGAACATTATGCAGAAAGCAGAGACTGTTAAATCCCATCCATGTTTAATACCACTTTTTCTAACCTAATGGTGATGATTTGTAAAACAATGCTAAGATGTAAATTCTATCCATTCCCTTGGATTTTAGCCAAATCGTGGGCGTGGGGGTGGTGGTAAAGACTGAGCTCACTCCATAAAGGGTGTGTGAACTGTTATTTACTCAGTCAGCTAAATACATTTCTAAGCTTTTATCCTTTCATTGATGATAAGATAAAGTACACAAGTAGAATTAAATATATCTGTATTCTTTTTTTATTATTTTGAATTATTTTTTTATTCTTTGAAGCCAACTAAGCCATGCTTTTTGATTGCTCAGTGTAAATTAATTCTTGATATTTTTTTTAAGCTATTAAATGTTTTCATTACAGGCTTGGGAACATAAGCTGCATTTAATGCAAGATATTATAGATAGCTGGATAAAATGTCAGGCAACATGGTTGTATTTGGAACCAATTTTTAGTTCAGAAGATATTATAGCTCAAATGCCTGAAGAGGGCAGAAAGTTTGGGATTGTGGATTCATACTGGCAGGACATCATGGCACAAGTGGTAAGTGCTTGCATTTAATAAATCATGTATTTTTATGTGTATCTGGTACATGATTGTTACTATCATGAAGCTATATTAGCTTTTCTGGAATTAGCTATTTGTATTTAAGTCACAAGAAGGAATAATACGGAGTGGAAAATCCTTTACTAAAGCACACCAAAATCTAGTCTTGCAGTAAAAGTAATAAATTATATCATCATTGCTTTGAGATTTTTGTAAAGGCTGAATATTGCTGGATGAATTAGATTTCAAGTAACATTTTAATTCTAAATGTTCTGGCTTTTGCATTGTTGAATGGACAGAATTAGATAGAAAGATGAATGATTTTGGCTTTCAGGATCTGCCTCAGAGTCCACTGACAATCTGGACAAAGTCTTGTCTGAATACAATTAGATTTTGCTTTAGGCTTTTAAAGCTTACACATTATTAGAGACCTAAATGGACATTTTTACATATGATTGCACTCTAGCGGGCGTTAGCGTGGTTATTCAAAACTTTGGTGAATATGTACTGAGGTGGTAGTGTGTCAGGAGAAAATAGTAAGTGCAGTTGGGTATCCTGTTCAGTTCCTTGTAAGAAGTTGGGTAAGAGGCCAGATAGATAGAGGTAATGGGAGCTGAGGTGTTTCTCAAAAACATTGAGAGTGTGGGATTTTGTGATAAAGGTATTGAGTATAATTAAATAGAAGTTGAGACCTGTTGAACAGCTCAGGCTGTGAATGTTGAAGTCTGTTCTGAAATAGGTGTATCCTTCCAAGTTAAAAGAAGCATTATCAGAACAAATGTGACCTAGATGGGAATTAAGAACTAATTGTCAAAAAGAGCCACAGTAATTGACAAAATTTGTGAATGGATAAAAAAGTAGCAAGCTCAATGCATGGGAGCAAGTGCCAAAGATTTTCATTTCTGTGGATATTTCCTTGTTGCACCATTGTCTGTAAAGTTCAAGTTGGTAAAACAGTCTGAAAAGCAAACATGTCAAATAATGCATATGTTTTTAATAACGTGAAGGCACACTGCAGAGAAGAATATAGCTTTTTAGCCTCCTACAACGTGATTGATTATAAAAATTTGAACATACAAACCTATTGCAACTTTCAGCAATTTCTGCTGTGTGTTTGTTTTTATGAAGGTGAAAGACACAAAGGTGCTTGTAGCAACTGAACAACCCATGATGTTAGACAGACTTCAGGAAGCAAATATTCTCTTAGAAGACATTCAAAAGGGGTTGAATACTTACTTGGAGAAGAAAAGGTTATTTTTCCCAAGGTAAATTATTAAACAGGCCTAAATTAGAGATAAAAAAAAAAAAAAAAAGCTCTTTCAAACCATTTCTACTGAAAGAAAAAGTCTCACTTTATAAACATGTGGGATATAGTCTCATGCAACAAAAAATGTAAACTTGTTCTTTTCTCCAGACATCATTCATTTTCCTCAGCTCCAGTCAAATTTTCAGTGGCAGGGACAGGCAGGGGTGGGGAGGCAAAATCTGTCTAGCCTGGTATAAACTTTGCTTAGAAAGACATTATCCCTTACAGGGCATTTTTGAAGGAACTTGCCACCTTCCCATCGCTGATTTGTAGTTATGTCTCTGCCCTGCCCTCTTTAGTTATGCAGAGGTGTGTGATATGTAGGAGTTATATATGATTATGAGGAACAGAATTCTATGTTTTTACAAGGTACTTATTAACTGCACAGATATATCTTGTCTTTCCTGTGTGAGTTTGAGAGCACTTCTCTCTTCATCTGTGAAAATGGATGGTCATCTTGAAATTCTGAAAAAACAGCTGTCACGGGTTTTAAGAATTTCTTATGAAAAGGGATTTGAGTGAATTTCCTCTCTGTTATGCTAGTTTCTTAAGCAACAATAAACCCAATTCCATCTATCTTCCATTAATAGATTATTAACAACAGTTTTTATGTTTGGAAAGTGCATGTTCATTAATTGTATTTTTCTAACAGATTCTTTTTCCTGTCTAATGATGAGCTGCTTGAAATACTATCTGAAACAAAGGATCCCCTTCGAGTACAACCACATTTAAAGAAGTGTTTTGAAGGAATTGCTGAACTGGAGTTCACAGAAGATCTGGAGATCATAGGCATGATTAGTTCAGAGAAAGAAATTGTTCCTTTCATAGATAAAATCTACCCAGTCAATGCAAAAGTAATTTTTTTTTACTGTATGACATGAATGTAATACTTTGCCTCAAGTATATGATTTTTGGGGAATGAGGTTTAAAACATTAGGATCATATCCTAAAAAGACATTTAAGAAGCAAGAGCACAAACTGGTGTTCTAGAACAAGGTTTTCCTACAAAAAGGTGTAAGACATACCTATTTGGGGGTAAATTCCTCTAGGCACTTTTCTATAGCTTTATGAATCTACTACTATTAAGATGTAGATAGATAATAAATATATATGTGTGTGTATATATACCATCTATCTATATAGATATAAACCAAACTCTCTATATACATATGTATGTAACATTACATATTATGGCTGAAACAGAGAGGACTGAAGGAAATGATGAACTGGCAGTGAAGAATCAGAGCATTAGTTTAAAAGGGATCTGAGTAGAAATAGTAGCATTATAAGTTTAGAAAAGTTTCTCAGTTCCATCTTTTTCTGCTATTCCTAACATGAAGGTATGGAGCTGAATTTTTACATACCAATTGTAGGGTAACCAACAAGAGGTGAAAGGTGGGGCATGTTTTGAGTTACAGATACCCTTTTTCCCTTAATTCTCCAGGAATAACACACGACCTGGGCTTTAGGTTAAAATTACTAAGCTTATTATGTCCATGCAATTTATGATCTGTGTTTTTTGTTTATGCTTATATGACATATCTAGCTGTTTCTTCAGTGGGATTGCTGTAGAGTTACCTTGATACACCTGCCTTCAGACAGTGTTAAACTACAGTGTTGCCTGTCAAGAGTTTGGGAAATTTCAACCTTTCTTCGTCCTATATACAATACCCAGATCAGAAGAAAGTATATTTAAGCTAACACATTTCATAGAATTGGTCCTTTAAGAGGCACATAATCAGGAAATGATTATTGTCTCTTAGCTGTTTTTCTTTTTTTGAAGGGCATGGTAGAAAAATGGCTTTTGCAAGTAGAGGAAATTATGCTGGCCAGTGTAAGACAAGTTATTCAAGATGGCATAAGAGAATATATCAAGGTAACTGTTCCTGATTATAGTATGAATTAGATTTCACAAGCAATGGCACATGAACAAGTTGCTGAAATTCTTAACCAGGGAAACATATTTGAAGCTAAGTGGAATCCAGCTCTCCTTGTTCACTAGCACCAGTCTGAAGTTTTAACTAAGAATTTCTTGAAGAAAAAGTAATAAAAGCTTTTCATGCTGATTTTCATTTATTTTCAGCATTTTACATACAGAAATTCAGGGAAAGTAATTGTTATGAGTGTCATAATATACTGTGTTTATATGGCTTCCTCTATCTGGAATGCATCTTTTTGTTTAAGGTTCCCCGGAAAACATGGGTACTTCAGTGGCCTGGACAGGTGGTTATTTGTGTTTCATCCATTTATTGGACAAAAGAAGTATCTGTGGCTATAACAAAAGGAACTTTACAAGTAAGATTTTCTCTTGCATTCCTATTTCTAAGCACTAAATGCTGATTAATTAATAAAAACTCCTTATAGTAAAGGAGATCCTCAGTCAACGTCATACTAAAATTCATTCATGAAATGTGCTTTATTTTCTATTTTCTTTTTTCTTGTGTCTTAGCAAGGGCTTGTTCTCATTTATTTTGATGTGTTATCAGGAGTAATTCAACTGAAGGAAATTGTATTACTTTATTTACAGGTGATACTGGTGTAAATAAAAGTACCAATTGTATTGTTAAATTCTTCTGGTAATAAAGGTGTAACAGCCAAGTTTGTTATTTCATACAAGAGACTTTCCCTATGTATTTGTAGGGCCCCTGTCATCACAACAGGGCTTTTGGGGGCTTTTGTCTGATCTTAATTGAGCTGGGTGGATAAGGATTTATTTGGGGATTAATTATGTCAACAGAGTGTTTGGGCTGCTTTTTAAATGTGGAAGTACAGGAGTTTTAATAAACCTTACACCAAATACTGAATTTTAATATTAGCTCTCTACTTCTGTATCCTTACTGAATATCCTAGGTTTAACTTGCCTGTGTTGTTTAATACCAGCTGAAGATCTTATTCCCCATATCAAGTCAGAACTGAAAATATTTATTACTTTCAAATAAAATATCCTGAATAATCCATTGGTTAAGAAAAATGAGAAGGAATACACAGCACAGTGAATCACAAATTATAAGGGACCTCGGGACATGATGTAGTCCCATCCCTGTTTTAAGCAGGGCCAAATAAATCAGATTGATAATAGGCACTGTCATACTGGAGCAAGTCCGTCTGCTATGGGGGAGCTGAAAACACACAGCACTCAAGATGTGGTGTCAGCTGTGCTCACTACAGGGAAGGATTACCTCCATTGACCTGCTGGTAATGTTCTTCATAATGCAGCCAAGGACTCTGTTGCGTTTCTTTGCCTCAAGAGCACGTTGATGGCTTATGTTCACCTTGTTGTCCACCACCATCCCAGTCCTGTTCTGCAGAGCTGCTTTCCAGCTGGTTGGCCACCAGCATGTACTGGCCCATAGAGCTACTTCTTCCCAGATACAGGACTTTCCCCTTTATTGAACTTCACAAAGTTCCTGTCTGCCTATTTCTCAGTCTGTTGGAAGTCCAGCTGAGTGCAGCACACCCAACGAGTCTGGCAGCCACTTCTCCCAGTTTTATATCACTTGCTGAGGGTGCCCTCTGTCCTGTTGTCAGGGTCATCAGTGAAAACACCATTAATACTTCATTTCATTAAATGTCATTAATCCTTCATTTCATTAAAATTATTTAATAATAAGAAAGTAATTTAAAGTGCTAATGTTAGGAGAATCTTAGATTTCTATTAATTTTATTCATTTATAATTTACTATTCATTTACAGAAGAAATCTATTCCAGATTTACCCAACAGAGTGAATCTGCTCATCTCCTATCGTAGTATTTAGTAGTTTCTATTAAGAAGAAATATAAGACTTCTGCTTACACTATTTTCAGACCATAAAGCTTTTTGAAGTGTTCATAGTAAAATAAAATACCAGTATGTGAAGGAGAATTTTAAATGTTTGTGTAGTGCCCTGACTCCCATTGTTACATTTTGGTGGAAGGGCTGTCTCCAGTGGCTGCACCCATGGGGAGCTGCTAGCTACAGTGTTACGTTAATGTTAATGCCTCTGTTCTGTTTCTGTGGCAGGATTTTTTGGAGAAGAGCAATCTACAAATTGGGGACATTGTTGAGCTAGTGAGAGGAAAGCTGTCCAGTGGAGCCCGGCTGACACTTGGAGCTCTTACTGTCATTGATGTGCATGGTAAATGTGCAGCTGCTGGTACTCTTGTTACATCTGGGGCACTGCTGTTGTTACTTGGCTGAACTACCTGAAAGATGCAGTTAAAATGCTTTCTCTAACCTGAAACAATCTTTACAAAGTTATTGCACAGTGTCTTTTGGCAAATAGAGATTGCTCAGTCCTGCACAACTCTATCCTGTCTACTTAAAACAAGCACTGGAACCTAGATCAAATTAAGATGATTCCCTGTGCAGAACAGATGCAGATTCCTTTCTAGTATGAAAGCCAGCCTACCACTTTAAATGTGGATTTACATAGCTATAAGTAGATGTTAGTTCACTTCCATGTTGTTTTACATAAACTAACATAGTACAAGTGTAATCTGTCTGTTACTCTGCAGCTCGTGATGTGGTTGCAAAATTGGTTGAAGACAAAGTCACAGATCTGAATGACTTCCAGTGGATTTCTCAGTTAAGATACTACTGGGAGGAGCAGGATGTAATGGTGCAAATGATTACAACAGAAGCCAAATATGGTTATGAGTATCTGGGCAATTCTCTGCGTCTGGTTATAACGCCACTAACAGATCGATGTTATAGGTAAAGCCATGTTGTCTATGAATAATGCTCTCATTTTTTGGATTGATCTATATTTAATTCCATTTGTTATGATTAAGGACAGGAACCTCATCAGCTAGGATTTTCCTGTAGGTTTTGGAGGCAAATCTTATATATCTTCTTTGCCCAAATACGGTAAAATATTTACAGTGTATTTTTTTTCTACATCAGTAGACTCATAGTCTCTTTTGTATTGAAGAACATGCTTCTGAAAAGAGCTGGCAGCTCATAGTACTGGAACTGTAAAGAACTCTTCAGTAGTGCTGGTCAGTTAATTTCTTTGAAATAAGATATATGGGTATGGTATACCTGCCTCTAAAATAAATGAGGTAATTATGGAGCCCTTCACACATATTTGAGTGCAGTTAGCTTCCCGTTCTTCCACTTGCTTGAAAGAGGTTGAAATGGAAATATTTCATCCCCCAAGGTTGAAGTATTCAAGGACATTTTGTATTTCACTTCTGGTAAGCCCTGGAGGCACAGGTCATCTCAGCAGGTAATTTTAAGCTTAAGGTTTAAAAAAATTTTGTACTATCTCCAGGCAAGTATATGGTGAGGATGTAAAGATTTTATTTCAGCACTGAACTGTGAACTCACTGTTGTGTAGAAGGTACTTGTAGTAAAGTGCCCATGTTAATGCTTGTGCTGGCAAATACTTTGTTTTGGCATTCCCAGTGGTGTTGAGAGAGGCATGTAATTGGTGCATTAGCTGTAAACCGGGGTTGTCATTAGGATTAGCTCCATCTAAACTAAGACTATGCACTCAGCTGTGCCAAGGTAGTTTCAGTGCAGGCTGTGAGCAAGCAGACTCTATTCAGCACAATTTAACAACTGCTTTTGGTGTCAAGGCCTTTGAATGAAGCTTTTGTAAAATAATCAGATCACTCCAGTGTTAACAGGGATCTCATTTTTAGAATGCAAATCACTTGGAGCACAATGTGATTCCCAGGTTTATGAAACAACCTTTATATGCTTTCTCAGCCATTTCTAAAGATTCACTGTGTTTCTAAAGCCAGCTTCAAGCTCTTGTCACGAGGAGTGCCCCTTTATGAAAACGTGTGTTTTGTGAACTGCTGCTTTCCTTATGGCACTGTGCATTTGCTTGTTGAATTGAGGATATACAGAGTGGATGCATGTAATAAGCCTTGAAATTCCTTGTAGGGCAAGTGGGTGAATGTGAGCTTCCACAACTGGGAATCGGTTATGAGACAATGCTGGGTTTTTTTAGGGTAAGCTGCAACACAGGGAACGAGTAAATCATTTCCTGTACAGGTTCCCCTGGAAAATACATATCCATTCCTTCAGAAACAATCTGCCATTAAAGATCATTATTTCTAATGCCTGTTTTCTTGTTTATGTAGGACATTAATGGGTGCTTTGAAATTAAATCTTGGTGGTGCTCCAGAAGGACCTGCTGGAACTGGCAAAACAGAAACAACAAAAGACCTAGCAAAAGCACTAGCTAAGCAGGTACCAAAATACAAACTTTTTTTCTTTGCATTTTTTATGTTTGGATATGTAGTTATTTCTTGAAATGCCATTCTTAAGCAAGTACTGCTTTCTCTGTGGCTATTGTTTATTCAGAGAAACAATGGGTAAGAAGTGCACATTTAGGACTGTGTCTGTAATGGCATCCTCGTGTCAAAATCCAAAACTAGCAATAATAATCCCTTCCTATTTTAGATGCTAGGAATTTTATAGTGGACTTGGTCTTAATACTGAGAGGTGTTCTCTGTCTGTTTTGTTGTAGTGTGTGGTCTTTAATTGCTCTGATGGTCTTGATTACAAGGCAATGGGCAAGTTCTTTAAGGGGCTGGCACAGTCTGGTGCATGGTCCTGCTTTGATGAGTTCAACAGAATTGAGGTAACATTTTAACTCAAATAAAATGATAAAGCTTTAATTTGTCATAAGAAGATTTAGATTTAGATATGACAGCATTATTGCTAATTTTCCACTTTTATTTTTGGTATAGCCTCTTTGTTTCAATGACTGATGCAGAAATAGGTGTTCAGCTGCCTGCTGTAGGACCATATGCATTTCTGCACTGTGCTGCAGAAGTCTTGTTGTTCTGGGTTGTTTTAGCTGAAAAAATTCTTCTGTGCAATTTCTTCTTTTGTATGTGACACTGATTTTTTGGGGAAAGAACTGTCCTCTCCTTGAGAAATCGGGCTACAACTGTGGGGCTGCATTTATCTCTGTTCAGCACAAGACAGACAAATCCCAGTGGAGGGATTCCTGTGATGACTATCTGAGTGTCACTAACTGAGTGACCTGGTTAACTAGCTGTGTAACCAGACACATCTAATCCCCTCTTTGGTCTTACTCTGTTGTTTGGTTGGTTGGTTCGTTTGTTGGGTTTTTGTTTGTTTGTTTTAATTTGGTCACTGATGACTTTGGATAAGTAAATACTAGTAAAGGGAAATTCCATAAAGTTCTATTTTGTATGTTTTAGTATCCTTAACACCTTAATTTCTCTGTTTGTCTGTTGTGGGGTTTTTTTGTGTTTTGTTGTTGTTTTTTCTTTTAATGAATTCAGGTGGTAGCATTCTCCTTTTCCAGCATTCTCTTACCCTGATACTTAGAGCACTGAGGATTGGTGCTAGGCTGCCTTACCCATTTTTTTCATTTACCCTCAGTCTGGGGCATTGAGTGAATCAGTCTTTCTGAAGAGCCTAAATTTTATTTCCTCTAAGGTGAAAGGAGAGTGCTTTTGAAGGCCTCTAGAGGGAGTTGCTGTCCACCTAACTTAGATGCCTACATTCGGCAGATGATACTTCCCTGTGCGGCAGTTAGAAGCCTCTGTTGACCTTGGTTGAATAGAGAATGGTGGCACTAACTTACAGAGGATTGCTTCAATACACAGCTAATATTTAAGCTCAGCTATAAGACACAGTGTGATTTTTCACCTAGAGGAGTGCAAATATAGGCATAAAAAAGTATAAACAAAACCATTTTTTCTTTCCTTCAAGTGTCATAGGTTTTCCAATCTGTTCTGTCTGTATTAGGTTGAAGTATTATCTGTAGTAGCCCAACAAATACTTAGCATACAGCAAGCTATTGTTCGCAAACTCAAAACATTCATCTTTGAAGGGACAGAGATCTCTCTTAATCCTACCTGTGCTGTGTTTATCACGATGAATCCTGGGTATGCTGGACGGGCCGAGCTGCCTGATAATCTGAAGGTAAACCTGGAATCCTTATTTCCTGTAGAAATTAAACAGAGTTTGCAATTTCTAGCCTATTATAATAAGAAAAGGAAGGCAGCAATCAAATAATATGCTGATAACCCATTCAGGTGTATTCTGCTGTGCTTTTTGCCAAGCTTTAATAAATATTTAGGATTGTATAAAATGCACAGAAAGGTCTTAATCTAACAGTACTGATACCAGGACACAGCTTTAACCGTCCTCTCTCAGAAGGGGAAATTCTCCTGGTTTACAATGGGTTGGCAATCTAAATCCCTATTTAAATTTATTATAATTTACAAGTTACTGAGATACTCCAAAGAGACTGATATGGTCCTAATTCTTTTCCTAGCTTTGCCACAATGTTTTACATGACCTTTTACAAGACATTAACCACACCATGTGCTGGTTTGTCTATTATGAAAAGTGAGATGAATGACGCTTCCCTTTTCCTTTATTAATAGTTTGCTAGGATTGTGACTCTTTCTGAACTTTTGTTCCTGCAATGCTTAGCAGAGAGCTATTGAACCTCTTGATAAGACCATAGTTCCAGTAACAAGTCTAATGTGATCTCATAGATTTCAGATGACTCCTAAAGTCATGAAAATGGAATAAGGAATATAGAAGTTCATGAATTTATGGAAAGTTACTGTTCTTACAAAACAAGCGCAAGTTATTACCATATTCCACAGTCAAAGCTTATAACTTATTTTTCTTCTTATAGGCACTGTTCCGAACAGTTGCTATGATGGTTCCAGACTATGCTTTGATTGGAGAAATTTCACTTTATTCAATGGGATTTTTGGATTCTCGGAGGTAAGACATGCTGAATTTCCACTCAGTTGACTCTGATGTACCTCATTCCTCTCCAAGTCATATATGTGTTTGAGGCATATAATTTAGAAGGCTGTCCAGGTTCTGTTTCTCCAGAAAATTCTTTTTAATCTCTGGCTTTATCATCAATTCTCATTTACCACCTCGTGTTGACAGATATGTACCTCTACACAGGATCATTTGGATAATGTATCGTAATACCGAAAAGAATTTCAAAATGACTCACGCGTTCTTCAGTGTGGCATAATCTACAGTTTGGCTTCCTAGGTGTTTTGGGCCATTTTATCAGCTGATGTGTCGAATAATCAATGCAGTTTCTTTGTGTATGTAGGTATTTAAATTATTTTCCTTGTGCGGTGAGGTATTTTCATTCTATATGCAATGTTTTAATATCCACAGTCTTGCCCAGAAAATTGTTGCCACCTACCGTTTGTGCTCTGAGCAGCTGTCATCTCAGCATCACTATGATTATGGAATGCGTGCTGTTAAATCTGTCCTGACAGCAGCAGGAAACTTAAAACTGAAGTACCCAGCTGAAAATGAAAGCGTATTGTTACTTCGGGCTTTGCTGGATGTTAACTTGGCCAAATTCTTGGCACAGGACGTGCCATTGTTTCAGGTAAGCTATCAGGTTGGTGTGGTATAAGTTTTGTGATTATGAGGTCCATTTTAAGAACCTACAGAAACAGGTCACTATCTTAATTTAGAACAGTTTGATTTAGATACTACCATATTAATATAGAGTTATTTCAGTCCAGGGATCTGGATGTACACTCCGGTTCTGCTAGTATTATTTTGAAAAACAAACTTTCAATGTTTTATAAGATATCTTGCTAAAAGTCACCTTGTGCTGTTTCATTCATGGAAACCATTTGAAGTTTTGTGCTGCAAAAGATGTGTGGGCAACTAAATTACAGTCAATTAGAAATTTGAAGTTGGAATGCGAATGATAAAATTTCTGCTTGCTGCTTTAATAGAAAACAAAGACTATGCTAAGCTACAGAGCAATCAGTATTAAAGACCTAAAAGCTAGGGTACAATGCACACATGTCGCTCTGAAATTTCAGAACAATACACTTCTGTTTAATCACTGGAATTCTTTCAACCACCTTCATGTCCAAAAGGACATGTAATACTTTTTGGGGCAAATTTGCAGAAGGCTAAGCTTCCTTTTACAATATCAGTGTGTATGTGAAAAGCGCAGGCACTCATTTCTGTCTCGTGCATACAGAATACTTTCATGGCTACAGTTTGTCTAGAGTTTAATTTTGTCCATCTGAGGACATTTCCTCTTAAGCTTCTGTTAACTGTATGACTGCTGTTTTACTGGTAGATTTTTATGCCTTTGGAAAATTCTCTTTTTGTAATCTGTGTTTAAATGCTGTTTTATTCTGCCAGGGCATCATATCTGACCTGTTTCCTGGAGTGGTTCTTCCTTCACCTGACTATGACCTGTTTGTCCAGGCACTAAATGAAAATATAAGAAAAATGGATCTTCAGTCAGTTCCGTGGTTCACTGAAAAAATTATTCAGGTTTATTTTCACATACTTACTTCTGGAGAAGAAAAGCATGAGAGCAGAAACATTCTTCATTCACTGACTGTGTCACAAAGGAATAGCTAATAGTTTCCATGATCATTTAGTAGAGTATTAAAACCAACATGTTGCTAAGTAAAATCATGGAATAAAAACCTGCTTTGCTCATAATGAATATTTAATTTAGCCAGCCTGTGAAGCAGGTACTGTGTGCAGTCACATCTTAGGTCTTATGGTTCAGAATAGACAAGTAAACTGAATCTCTTACTAGCTGAGGCAGTGTAGCCTAGTGAACAGAACTCTGGACTGGGAGTCAGGCTCTGTTCCCTGTTCTGGTCACAGTCCCCTTGTGAAGGCTTGAAAGGGATGACATTTATCACCCTTGATTATGCTTCACCATCAGCTCTTGTGTTCCCATAGCCTCCCCTTTGCCAGTGTTAGTTACCGTTTAAAGAATGCTTAACTTCATTTTCTTTTTTTTCTAGTGAGTAGTGAAGCCTAATGACAGTGTAATGGCAAGGGCAGATATGTGTGGCCTAGGACAGGATCACGAGGGACCCCTCTGACAGCAGTTTAGACTTGCACGTGTTCTGTTTGAAGGCTTTGGCTTGAGTTCTGGCATGATCTTGCAGGATGACTGAAGAAGCTGCCACCATTGCAGTCCAAACTCAGCCTCTCTTGGGACCAGTCATATGACAGATCCTTAGAACTGTGGTTTCAATCACTTTGTGTTATCTTTGTTGGTAACCACTGATTTTGGTTTAGGCTTTTCATCTGTGATCTGCAGTGCCTGATTAGTGCACTCACACCCTGTACAATGATGGTGTTACAGCTGAGGGATGACACTTAGCAAGGGGAAAGGAAAGATGGCTGGGGGCAGTGACTTCTTGAATCTGTGAGAATTACCATAATAATATGACTGCTTTCTGATTTGGGTTAATGCTTCAGTCAGCCTTAATACAGTGCAGATACTTGGCTGATATTTTGTCCCATCGTGTCCGAGAGCAGGAGAGATGCTTCTAGTTTCACACACATAATGTTTGCTTTTGTGCTACGTTCAGGAGTCAATCTCTTGTCACACAGATATACGAAATGATGCTGGTGCGCCACGGTTTCATGATTGTTGGAGACCCTTTGAGTGGGAAGACCTGTGCATACAAAGTGCTAGCTGGAGCCCTTGGTGATTTGTGCGCAGGTAACGTTGTTCAGCCACAGACTTCTCATTCAATGAAGTTAATTCTATGACTAATGTTTTTCTTTTACAGAGATATACCCAGGTTGTTAATTGTCCTATATTCCACTTTCTTGACTGGAAGGTTTCTATTCATTGAACTATTTTTGTCTGGTATATTTACCTGGAAGTATTTTTGTCTTCATTTCCTGGAATAGTAAAACATATTAATATGTTTATGCTTTTATGAACTTTTTAAACATTGTATTTGTGAATAATACTCTTGAAAAAACTATCTCTGACTGGGAGGTTGTAAGTAGCTCCCATAAACATGTAAAATATATGCTGCTCTGCTTTTTCTCTTTTTCACGTGCTTTTGCACATAGGACTTTGTAATTTCCTCATACAAGTAATGGAAGTTCTTATTTACTGATGCTTAGCTGCCAAATGTCTGGGGTTTTTTTGCCTCAAACAGCTAAGTCAGGATCCTCAGGAATCTTCCTGTTCTGTACTTTTGCTGCTGTATGAAATGAAGCTGTCAAATTCTCTCATCTATTTGTCTATTTACATAGCAAAATCCATGGATGAATTTGCTGTTGAATACAAAGTTATTAATCCCAAAGCAATTACCATGGGACAGTTGTATGGCAGTTTTGATCCTGTAAGCCATGAGTGGACAGATGGAGTTCTTGCAAATGCATTCAGAGAGCAAGCATCTTCTACCACAGATGATCGCAAGTGGATTATTTTTGATGGCCCAGTGGATGCAGTTTGGATAGAGAACATGAACACTGTGCTGGATGATAATAAAAAGGTAGACTGATTTTTTTTCCAGTAACCTGATCCTTGAACATTCCTCCAAATACTTTTTTTCTAGTAGTAGTGATATTGTTACCATGGTAGCCAAAGGAGGTATACTCAGGAAAAGCTGATCTGCTTAAAAGCATTGCTTTTTCCCCAATTATGAGTTGGTTTAGTAGATTATATTAAGCTGTTACTTCTCCCTAGAAGCCTTGTCTTGCTCTTACTTTACTGAAATGAGGTTGCCTACTGAGGCTGTTTTACTGACCCTTTTCAGAAATTGAAATACATAAACTCAGTTCTGTAACTGAAAACCGAACTCGCTTAAAATACTTAGTGAATAAATTAACTAAAACTGCTTTGTCTTGCACAGTTAGATAGATTATTGTTTTCCATGTCTCTGAAAACCTTTACAGTAACACATGGGAAACTTGAGACAAGGTCAGAAAATATGGGTTATGAGAACATGAATGAGTGAATGAGGACTGACACTAAGCAGAATGTTCAGTGAATTTTATGAAAGGTATTGCTTTGACTGGATGATCAGCACTGACATGACTAGATGATATTTACATGATGTTTTCTTCTAGCTATGCTTAATGAGTGGTGAAATAATTCAGATGAATTCAAAAATGAGTTTAATCTTTGAGCCAGCAGACTTAGAGGAGGCATCTCCAGCAACTGTCAGCAGGTGATTTGAAAGCATTCATACTTGAGCTGTCCCACCTTGTACATCTATTCCTGTACCATAGCTGTTTGTTCTTCCCAGGTGTGGTATGATCTATATGGACTCACAACAGTTAGGTTGGAAGCCACTGAAGGATTCCTACATGGATACACTGCCTCCAAACCTTCAGGAAGAACACCGAGAGCTGGTGCGAGACTTACTTTTTTTACATTGGTCTAATTTGGAAGATGAAGGTGATGTTCACATTTTGCCAACTTGAAGGCAGGCATGCAGAATCTGACTTTCTGAAGTACTTTCATGATTTAGAGGGTCCTAGATCTCCTACAGGCTGTTGTAAATTCCTTTGTAGTGCTGAATGTCAAATGTTGCAAGGAAAGTGCACAAGAGTTGGAGAAATGTGGCAAATACTGCAAGACTCAAAATGTTTTGAACTTGTCATAATGTTTTGAACTCATCATTCTTCTAAAACATTTAGAACTTTGTTTGAAAAATGCTCTGTGGCAGAAGCAACTTGTGTTCACTATCAGATAATGACTTTGTCAACGCTTAAGTACTGCCCTACACAGGTCCTTTTCTCATCTTCCCTCCGTCAACTTGGAGAATTTCTGATGTCTTAGGTTTTATTAAGAGATAATTCAGGAACAGTGGGAAATGTGGTAACTCCTGCACCGTTTAAATCCATTTCCTTTTCTCCTGGCAGGTCAATGACATGTTTATGTGGCTAGTCCAGCCCTGTTTAGAGTTTATTCACCTTCATTGCAAAGCCATTGTACAAACGTCCTCTATTCATCTGAGTTATAGCTTGATGAAACTCTTTTCTTGTCTGCTTGGTAAGTACCCTAAGCATTATTCTTTTTATTTCAATTTTTCTTTTATTTTTCCCCTGTTGTGCTGCCTAACAAGGTGCCTGTTATCAGATGCAAGGCAATACCCGAGGAACTCAAGTTACTGTTGCAGTAACAGGACTTAAGTCCTTTCCCACTGACCAGAATTAACAGTCCTTTTAAGTACCATACAGAGCGTTCACATTTAGACACTGGTGTCATTATGAAGCTTTACGTGGTCTTGTCAGTGTATGCCATATTTTTCTTGCTGTTTGCTAGCATCTGAAGAAAAGAACTGGGACCCTTTGTAAATATTTTTTCTTCTCATTTATTTTCATTTGTAAACAGTGTTTTACACATATAAAACCCCCACTCTGTACATCAGCTTTGATCCACTGAAGTCAATGCTCTGTTTGTCTGAGAATACTTTTGAAAAAATGCATTTTGAATTGTGATTTATAGTTACTATTGACTTTTAACTGAAACTCAAAATATGTGTTTTAGATGAACTAAAGCAATCCGACGATGGGGAGAAGGAAAGTATCTCTAGTCAGAATATCATCTTGTGGCTGCAGGGGCTTTTCCTTTTTGCTCTGGTTTGGACGGTTGGTGGGACCATCGATGCAGACAGCAGAAAGAAATTTGATTTGTTTTACCGCAACTTGCTAATGGGAATGAATGATGAAAACCCACGCCCTAAAAGTGTGAAGCTTAGCAAAACCAGTATCTTCCCAGAAAAAGGTGCTTCTTCATAACTGTACTTGCATGGCCTTTTATAAAGCAATAAGAAAACTCAGTACTGTAGGGGAGAACGGAGTGCCTGGCAGATACTAAGTCTGTAGCAGAGCCACCATCTGCCAAGCCTTGTGCTGCAGAGTTGGGTGCTCTTTCCTGGCTCATTTAACCTGGAGTAGCATATGCCTCATGTTGTACTCAAACAATGTAACTGATTCAGACCTAAAATAATTTGGTGATGACAATTGGCAGTGGGGGGGAAGATTATCTAGTGTACTAGAAAGACTTCATTATCTTACAGTGTTGGACATTTCACAATAAAATGATTGAAGTTTATTTTTATTCTTTAATCAGTGGGCTTTCCTATGCTGGGTTTTTTTCAATTAACAGGGAGCATTTATGACTTCTATTTTCACAAGCATGGCAGTGGACAGTGGAACATGTGGATGGAGTACATCACAAAAGAAGAGCAAGTTATCTCTCCAGGGGCTAAGGTTCACATTGTTATCTTTCCTTATAGAACATTATTTTACTAAATGATTTAGAGATATAAATCAACTACTTTAGCTAGGTCCCATTCTACAATATCAGACTGTTTAATATTTTATCTGCAACATTTCATTAATCTCTGTAGGCTTCTTTTCATGAATATGTCTTAATTCTGGTACCATCAATATTGGAAGTCTTGGCACTGCAGGTGAGGTTTGCTGGTGGTTAAAATTTTTCATTCTGCTTTTGTCTCAGTAATAGCATCTGATGATGGTGAAATCATAGCAGGAAAAAGACAAAGTCTGAATTTCCCTTCCTTCATTTTTGTTTTCTGTGGTTGATATTATTTTCTCTAATCCCATAAAGCAATCAAAGTGACTTACTGCTTCTTTGGGACATGGAAAGCAGTACTGAGAGCCCTGGAGCCCCTCCATTTCCAAATAGGGTCACTCACATTTTAATAGCAGCTGTGAACTCCAGGGCAGTGTAGCACAGCAGAGATCTTCAAAAAGTACTTATTCTGCAGATGAAATTTCAAGTCAACTTAAGTGATGTCTGTTCAGCTTTTCATTCCATTGTAGTTGCAACTGTCTTGTCTATTGAGAGCTCTAGGATTACATTTCATTCTTCTGTCTAAATTCTTTTATTGATATCTAGTGCACAGCTACTAATGATAAGTGGAAGATGAGGAAGAGAAAAAAATTTCCACAGCACTGTTCCTTTCCCTTTGCACAGTAGGGAAACAGAATTAAGCCATATTTAACTATTTAACCCTGCAGTTGTTGTTCTGGGCTTTATATAACATCTATGAACTACAACAGGGATAATACTAGTCGTGCTATTCACTGTATAAACGCTGAACAAGGTGTGGGGCCATACTGTCTACTAGATACTTGTTATAGCCTAAGTTTTCAGAGAAAAGAATTCTTAAAATTGCATTTGTGCTTTAGGCTTCCTGTAGTTGCTTGTAAATATTCATGTTGATTTTTACTTTGCTGCATAACAGGTGTCTGAGCTGATCATTCCAACAATGGAAACTGCCAGACAAATGTTTTTTCTGAAAACGTATGTGGAACATAATGTTCCTTTGCTTTTTGTGGGTCCCACTGGCACTGGAAAATCAGCCATAACAAACAATTTTCTACTACAACTTCCAAAGCAAAAATACATCCCAAACTCCATCAACTTCTCTGCAAGAACCTCTGCTAACCAAACCCAGGATATTATTATGTCTAAGCTGGACAGAAGAAGAAAAGGAGTATTTGGACCTCCTTTAGGGAAAAAAGCTATAATATTTGTCGGTAAGACAGTTTTTTTTCAGGGATTTTATACCATTTTAATTCTGGCTTTAGGTACAGGAGGTGATTTACTCACAGTGGTGATTTTGGATTACCTTGGTGCCCTTTCATTTCTTTCAGGCGTTCAAAGAAAGATTAGCATCGCCCCCTGCTGAAAGATTTCTAACTGTTTAAGTGGTGGTTGTCATCAGAATAGTTTGTAGTGTTGCAGTGTGACATAAAATAAAATCAAATCACCAGCCACACTAAGTTAAACCGTCACCTCTAGTAAGTCTGCAAAGTATAATGTCACTGGATACTGGTTAGTTTAATGGGAAGCAAAAATAACAAGAGACTACCTCTTTCCGCCTTCAGTTGTTTTTTTTTTCTTTTCTTCTTAGCTTTGAAAGAAAAGTATAATTCCTATTGCTGAAGTTTTTTTATTTAATGGCTGTGTTCTCCACAGATGACCTAAACATGCCTGCAAAGGAAGTGTATGGAGCCCAGCCACCTATTGAGCTTCTCAGACAATGGATTGATCATGGTCACTGGTATGACAAGAAAGATACATCCAAGATTAATATCGTAGATATGCTGCTTGTTTCAGCTATGGGTCCACCTGGGGGAGGCAGGAATGATATTACAGGTAGGAAATATATTACTATGGCAAGTAGCTATCTAATTGACTGAAGTTAAGAGGCAGGTTCAGTTTTGCTCATGACAAATTCTACATTGTTCTGTTGCTTGTAAATCTACAGGTACATTCGGTGGCTGGGTAATGCCAGAAAGAAGTCTGTATTTTCAAAGTCAAATCTGTACCTTTTCTAGGAGGAGTTTAATCAGCATCAAAACCAATGTTTATAATGTTGATTAAACGATGAATGACGAAAATAAATGTAAAATTAGAGAATTGGACATGTTTTACATTTTCTGTTCTTCAGAAAAGAGAGGGAATACATCTTCTTGCCAAGTGTTTCTGGCAGTTCTCCTGCTGCTAAGATAGGCTGCCTGCATTTACTTACAAACATGTCTCCTGCAGGTCCATGATTCCTGTCATATCACCGTAAGGGAGGTTCTGTTTTCTAATGGCCTTGTTGTAAAGGAGATTCATGGTTTTCGTATTAAAAAACAGTTATTCTAAGTGAAATACTGATATAAAATATAAACCAGTTTATATTTCTTTTGCATAACTGCTGGGGCAGAAATTTACCAGGAACAAAATCATGGAGATGGAGCCAGATCCAACTGCTGTTTGAGTGAGAGTCAATCCTAGCACAGGCTAGCTGAAAGATGGAAAAATGTTTGGACATCCCTAAATCTTCCTGCATCTTTTTGTGTCTATTCCAGGACGTTTCACACGGCACTTGAATATTGTATCTATACATTCTTTTGATGATGACATATTAACCAAGATTTTTACTGCAGTTGCTGATTGGCACTTCAGCAAAGGCTTTGAGCCAGTGTTTCTAAGGTAACGTGATATATTTCCTGTAGCACCTTGTCATCTTTTCTCTTTATTTGCAGAACCTAAAATTGTATTTCATTTCCTTCTTAAGGCTGGGTAAGGTGATGGTCCAAGCGACAATGGTGATTTATAAAACGGCCATTGATAACTTTCTTCCAACTCCTTCAAAGTCCCACTATATCTTCAATCTACGGGATTTTTCCAGGGTTATTAAAGGAGTGCTGCTCTGCCCACACACTCATTTGCAAGTAAGTTGTAGTTTAATTATGTTGTTGTGAGAGAGAGCAATGGTAAAATAAATTTTTATAATTAAGTGAACATATCAAAATACATGGACTGTGATTTCAATAGATTTAAAAGGCTTAAAATCAGGATAGTCCCTGACTAACTTGCTATAAATTTTCTGTCTGTCTCTGAAGGAGACAGCTGTCATTTGTCAATATTCTTTACTTGCATTACAGTTAGACACAGAGGTCCAAGGCCCATCTGTTCAGGCCTGTCTGTCAAGTCAGTCAGTCTCTTCTGTTGAACTTGCAAACTAAATACAAAAGAAACAAACATGGGAGAAGTCTCAGTATCTCTTACAAATGGCAGGCTCATTAGTGAACAAGAGTTTGCCCGTTGTCACAAACTAAAAATGAGTGCTGATAGAAGTATATGATTTTCATCTGTCTACTATTTTTTTGTTCATCCATGTTCAGTAAAATGTCAGGTTAAAAGAGTATTAGAAGTTTATTTCTGTTGAGAGAATGTTTTTGATGCAGAAGCTGGACAGAACAGCTACAAGCTATTCAAGGGAAATCTTAGCAGCAGTTTTGAGCAGGGTTTGGGTTACAGCCTGTGAGCCTTACCTTTCAAAGATTTATTCTTTACTTTACGTTGAAAGGGTGAGAGATTTGATACAGTAGAGAAAAATGCTTTGGCATAAGAGTTCCAGTTTGTATAGGCTGGAAGAACAAGGTGGTAACAAGGTAAGGAAGCCAGTTAATTTAGCAGATGATGAGCCATGTGCTGAATCGCTTGGAATTGAAAGATTCCCGCTGAGTTTAGTACAAGATATCACAGAGTCCAGATGGACATTTCTAACCTTTTGGTTTTAAACAAATCCTGCCTGAGCTATATTTACCTGTTTTCTTGTATTTATATTTTCAGGATGGAGATAAACTGATCAGACTTTGGATTCATGAGGTTTACCGAGTTTTTTACGATCGCTTAGTTGATGAGGAGGACAGGAAGGTATTCTTCCAGGTGGTACAAGAGACAACATCAAATTGCTTCAAGCAGAGCTTAGATAAGGTATTTTTATGGGTAATGTGCTGGGACCAAGAATGAGACTGATGCATTTTCAGAAATACTTTGAGGTTACATTAGTATTGGACACATTTTGAATTATTTTGATCAGTGCATTTAAAAAGTATGGATGGTCTTCTATTCAGTATTGAATATTACACATATTCATAGTCAATTGGCCAAGTTAATACGTATTACTTCATATCATCAAAAGGATTCTGTGTTGGTACAGAGGACTATCTGGAATAAATGTCTTACACCATATTTATCTAGGCTTTTGCTTAAGTTAATATTTAGATGAGCCAATGGGACTAGTGGATGCTCTTCTGAGAAGACTTTTGGGAATTTGTCTTACATTTGACAACAAAGTCGCTCTGTGAAATATGCATGTGTGCAAACTTCCATGTCAACCCACAGCATATTCTCCATTTAGGTGGGGTTTTTTGTTGTTTTGGTTTGTTTTTTTCCTCCCAGACTAAGGTAGTAACTAGAATAGCAGGAAAACAGTGCTTCCTCACTATGTACATAAGAATGATTATGACTTTAAGGAAAAGAATTCTCTAATAGTTTGAATTATCTGTTGATTCTTGTTTTTTCTCCAGGTGCTGAGTCATCTGTCACCTACAGGAAATATCTCTGATGATAATATTCGCAGCCTGTTCTTTGGAGACTATTTGAAGCCAGACAGTAATGTAAAAGTGTATGATGAAATCATAGACTTAAAGCAATTGACAACTGTGATGGAATACTACCTGGAGGAATACAACAATATCAGCAAAGCACCAATGTCCTTAGTCATGTTCAGGTTTGCTATTGAGCATATCTCAAGGATATGCAGGGTATTGAAACAGGATAATGGACATCTGTTGTTGGTGGGGATTGGTGGGAGTGGTCGACAAAGTGCCACCAAGCTAGCCACCTACATGAATAGCTTTGAACTCTTTCAAATTGAAATTACCAAGTCCTATGGCATCAATGAATGGAAAGAAGATGTTAAACAAATCATGCTGAAAGCAGGTGCTGGTAACAAGAATGTGTCCTTTTTGTTCTGTGATAATCAAATAAAGGATGAAGCATTTGTAGAAGATATCAACACGCTTTTAAATACTGGTGATGTGCCTAATATCTTTGCAACAGATGAGAAAGCTGAAATTGTTGAGAAAATGCAAAGTGCAGCAAGGATGGAGAATAGGAAAATTGAAGCCACTCCCCTTGCGATGTATAATTTCTTTATTGAAAGGGTGAAGAAAAATTTGCATATTGTTTTAGGTTTGTATACAATGTGTTACTTTTTAGAATGTGTTTTCTTATATTTAGTTTTTTTCTGCTTCCTAGCTGCAAACAAATGGGTAAAAATTGAGGTGTTGTTTTGTTTGTTTGTTTTTAATCCTAGCCATGAGCCCTATTGGAGATGCATTTCGGAATCGATTACGGATGTTCCCTTCACTGATAAACTGCTGCACCATTGATTGGTTCCAAACCTGGCCTACAGATGCTCTGGAAATGGTTGCTAACAAGTTTTTAGAGGATGTTGAACTGGAAGATGACATTAGAAAAGAGTATGAGTTTATTTGTCAAGAAACTTATGAAACAAATGTTTGTTCCTCTTCCCCTTGTGCCCCCAATAAACCTGATCAGGAAAGTGCCCTTATAAATGGACAAAGCTAAGCCAACTCTGGGATTTCAGTGCAAGCCAAAGATACCTAGATATACGTATCTGATGTTTCTGAAAATTGGATACTCTTCAAAAGGAGAAAAAAAAAAAGTTTTCTAATAGAGAAAAAACCAATCCTGCCTTAACTAACCCTAGTACAATTTCATAAGCTTAGTTTCCTCATAATTAACATAAAGAGAGATAATACTTTCATAGTAATGTGGAAAAAATTTTCTCTAGGGTTGTGTCAATGTGCAAATATTTCCAAGAAAGTGTGAGAGAGCTCTCCATCAGCTATTACACTACACTGCAGAGACACAACTATGTGACACCAACTTCATACCTAGAATTGGTTCTTACCTTTAAGACTCTACTAAATAGCAAAAGGCAAGAAGTTGACATGATGAGAACTCGTTATCTTATGGGACTTCAAAAACTTGAATTTGCATCTTCACAAGTAAGTCTCAGATGAAAAAAATGAATATGGGCCATATGCATACTTGAGTATGGGGGCTGTATAACTGGATTAAAATTTTTAAAATTAAAACTTACTAAATTCCCTCTTCACTGTATAAAGTTAGATTACTGCTTAATCATTTTAAGAAATTATGGTATGTAAATTCAGATTACAGCACTTAATGGAAAGCTGAATGAAATTGATGGTACTCATTACATGTTAAAGGAATGAACCTTACAAATTTCATTATTTTTCAAAAGCTCATATGGAGAATCCATGCTTCAGCATCCTAGTACCTATTACCCCATACAAAATAGGGGACAAGTTGAAGAACAGTGTAAGGCAATAATAAAGATTAATTATCAAGTGGATTCCCAGTATGTTCCAAGTAAATAATCTCCTTTTTCAATCATGTGATCAATCCCTAGATCTTTCCAAGGGGCTTACAGATACTTGCTGGATGAAGAAGCACATCCAGTTTGCAGCTGTTCTGTTTCCTTCCAAGTTGCTTTTGGATTTTGTTTTCCACCTGTGCAATAAAGGATTATTTGGGGTTCCATAAACTGAAACTGACTGTGAGGAAAAAAAATGCAATGTATCAGTGTATTTCTTATTATTGAAATTAAGTGGATCATAAAAAAGCAAGTGTATTGCATGAATGAAAAAAAAAATTCTCCATTAAATAAAACAGCTCTTAGTAAAAATGGACTAGAGAACTATTTTAATAATTATTTAGATCAAATATCCCTTTTTAGGTTGCATTAATTTGATGTCTTTTGATCTTTATTCCTAAAACATCAGGATGTGAACCGCATGCAATGTTTACACAAATACTTTCTTGATTTCCTGTTATGTTCATGAGGTTGCAGAGATGCAGAAAGAACTGACTGCCCTTCAGCCTGAACTGATTCGAACTTCTGCAGAAACAGACAAAATGATGGTCAAGATTGAAGAGGAAACAACTGAAGTAGATGCAAAGAAGGAGCTAGTATCAGCAGATGAAAAAGAAGCTAATGAAGCAGCAGCTGTTGCTAAAGCTATTAAGGTAGTGTACAAAGGCTTGTGTCTGGAGCATGGTGGATTCCAAGTCTTTCCAAGTAAATGAGAGTTGTGATGAGGCTCTTAAAGTAACAAAGTTGGAAGAGATGCTGAATTACATGTTCTTAGTATAAACAAGGCAAATTTTGGCTGTTTGGAGAATGACTGTATCTCACAGTACTGCATAGCTTCCCTTTCTAGTTCACATCCCTAAAGCTGTATAGCTTTTATTTCTCTACTAGTGTGTTCTTCTCAGGAGATTCGGTAATGAGGTTGTATTGTTTCCAGGCCCAAAGAGTTTGTTTAGAGTTAGCTGAGGTAATTTGGCATAGTACTGCATAGGGCCCTATTAGGCATAACCTATAAGATACTGCCATAGCCAGGTGTCTGTAGCACAGAATTTCCCTTGGGAAGCTGCAAGATTCTTCAGTGTTTTGTTTTGTTTTGTTTTTTGTAAGTACTTGGAAATGTCAGCAATAGATAACATAGATAACTATTGAGATCTGAGTACATGATAAAGAGTTTAAGCTACACAGTATATATTTTTACTTGATCAGCACTGTAAGATTTAACCAAGAACAACTGTATCTAACCCAAATTTTAATTCTCATTCTAGACCAGAGAGTTTTTGATCTTGAAAGCTTGTCTGGCTTTTTCAGCTATCAGTTCAGTTTGCAGAAGTTACTAATTTCTCTACAAACCTTCCCTCTTTAAACTACACAGTCGAATTATGAAAATAGTTTTCTCTTCAAGAAACACAATGTTGTGAATAGTCTTTTAACTTAGGTATTTAGAAGCAGATGAGGTTCTCTGAGGCTTTGCTGTAGTGGTGTAGACAGATTGCAGACCTGCTATTGTATGAAGGCTTACAGGCTTCTGAACAATGTCTTAACAGGATGAATGTGAAGGAGACCTTGCTGAGGCCATGCCAGCTTTGGAGGCAGCACTTGCAGCTCTTGATACCCTGAATCCTGCAGACATTTCTCTTGTGAAATCCATGCAGAATCCACCTGGTCCTGTTAAGCTTGTCATGGAGAGTATTTGTGTTATGAAGGGAACTAAGCCAGAGAGAAAGCCTGATCCAAGTGGCAGTGGTAATGATGGGGTACTTGTTATCCCTATCCTAGGAATACTTGGGGTGTTGCTGTGCTGTACTAGTGAAGTGCTTCTGGCTTGAATGTAGCCATATGCACTAAAAGTGCATTTAGCTAGCAGTGGCTTATAATCACACTGAATAGAGTGTGTAAGAGCTGTATTTGTCATTGTAACATACTGCCCTTGCTTGACACTTTTGTACTAGCTTTTAAAACACGATCTCCATCACCAGCACAAAGCCATCTCATCAACTTGCTTTGACCCAGTCTTGAGATTTCCATTGCCTCGAGGAAATCTGGGAGCTGGAGGTGTGCTGTGCACAATTCACCTGTATTTTCCCTTCTCATCCCTGCTACCAAACTTTATCAGTTATGCTGGGAGACAGAATTCTGGCTATAACTTTGTCAAAGGTGATTAACAAGCTCTTTGTATGCGTGATGTTGTTACTGTGGGATTGCACAGGATTTGCAAGGTAGGAGAGGAAAGACACCTTTTTCTTTCATTTTTCTTCTACCTTATGCCCCCACGTAATTCAACCCTTTATAATTGAAAATAAGAATTCTACTTGTCTAAATAAGAATTCTACATGTCTTTCATCCAAAACTGTCTTATCTAGATTAGGAAGGAATGCTTTCACATAGTTACTGATTTATCTAATGAAATAGACTAAGAAAGGCTGTGTAATAATCTGTTTCCCTTATTTTGCCTGGTTGATTCAGAGTTAATATGTAATTAATAAATATGATGTAAGTTAGTGATAGTGAGGTTTCTGTCTGAATTTCTTCAGGGAATGATTTTCCCAAACTAGTTAAGAGTGGTTGCATAGTAAAATTCTGCTGCAAAGTCATTGATGTTAATTGTTCTTACTATGTTTTAAGTGGGTGGGTTTTTTTCAGTTTGAACATTCATGTTTTAAGCCTGATTTTTAGTATTGTTTGCAATATAGGTAAAATGATAGAAGACTACTGGGGGCCATCTAGAAAAATTCTCGGAGATCTGAAATTCCTTGAGAGCTTGAAGATGTACGACAAGGATAATATTCCTCCCCCTATAATGAAGAGAATTAGAGAGAGGTTTATTAATCATCCAGATTTTCAGCCAGCTGTCATAAAAAATGTCTCATCTGCCTGTGAAGGACTATGCAAGTGGGTGCGAGCCATGGAAGTATACGACCGTGTTGCGAAAGTGGTTGCCCCAAAGCGTGAACGTTTGAGAGATGCAGAAGAATTACTGGACGTTCAAATGAAGAAGCTAAAATCAAAACAAGCAGAACTTAAGGAGGTAGTTGATCGCCTCCAAGCTTTGAATGATGAGTTTGACAACATGAATGACCGGAAGAGAGAATTAGAAAAGAATATTGAACTCTGTTCACAAAAACTTCTGCGAGCGGAACAGCTAATTAGTGGTCTTGGTGGAGAGAAAGATAGGTGGACAGAAGCTGCACGACTACTAGGAATTCGGTACAAAGACCTTATAGGAGATGTGCTGTTATCATCAGGAACTGTGGCTTATTTGGGAGCCTTTACTGTTGATTACCGCCTAAAATGTCAAAAGCAGTGGCAAGCCCTGTGCAATGAAAAAAACATACCATGTTCCAGTGATTTTAGCCTAAGTAATACGTTAGGGGATCCAGTCAAAATCCATGCATGGCAGATTGCTGGACTGCCAGTTGATTCTTTTTCCATTGACAATGGCATAATTGTTTCTAACTCAAGACGGTGGGCTTTAATGATAGATCCTCAAAGGCAAGCTAATAAGTGGGTAAAAAATATGGAGAAGACTAACAGGCTGTCAGTTATCAAATTATCCGACACACATTATGTAAGGACATTAGAAAATGCTATTCAGCTGGGATCACCAGTCTTGCTAGAAAATATTGGTGAAGAACTAGATGCTTTCATAGAACCCATTTTACTAAAGTTAACATTCAAACAACAAGGAGTAGAATACATGAAATTAGGGGAAAATATAATTGAATATTCAAGAGATTTCAGGTTTTACATAACAACCCGCTTAAGAAATCCTCATTATCTTCCTGAAGTGGCTGTGAAAGTTTGTCTACTCAACTTCATGATTACACCTTTAGGTCTTCAGGGCCAACTTCTTGGAATTGTAGCTAGAGAGGAAAAGCCTGAGCTAGAAGAAAAGAAAAATAAACTGATTATAGAAAGTGCAGCCAACAAGAAACAGCTAAAGGAAATAGAAGATAAAATCCTGGAGATCCTTTCCAGTTCAGAAGGAAACATCTTAGAAGATGAAACAGCAATTAATATTTTGTCTTCGTCCAAAGACTTATCTGAAGAAATCTCTGAAAAGCAAAAGATTTCCTCTCTAACTGAGATGCAAATTGATTCTACTCGAATGGGGTATAAGCCAGTTGCTATTCATTCAGCTGTTGTCTTCTTCTGCATCTCTGATCTGGCAAACATTGAACCTATGTACCAGTATTCACTGATTTGGTTCATTAACTTGTATGTTCAATCTATTGCTAAAAGCAAGAAGAGTGAAGACCTAGAGGAAAGAATTAAAAATATAACTGAACATTTCACAATAAGCATCTATAATAATGTCTGTCGTTCCCTGTTTGAAAAGGATAAGCTGTTATTCTCCCTCCTTCTGACAGTAGGCATTATGAAGGGAAGAGACCAAATAGATGATGAGGTTTGGCATTTCCTACTGACAGGAGGTGTTGCTCTTGATAATCCTCACCCCAATCCAGCTCCAGACTGGCTATCTGACAAATCGTGGGCTGAGCTCGTACGTGCATCTAGTCTGACAAACTTTCAGGGACTGATGGAACACGTAAAAGAGAATTTTTCGAAGTGGAAACTAATATATGACTCTGTAAGACCCCATGAAGAAGCCTTCCCTGATGCATGGAGTGCACTGATGGGGTTAGATCGCATGGTTATCCTCAGGTGTTTGAGACCTGACAAAATTATTCCAGCAGTGCAGGAATTCATTGTGAAAAATATGGGAAGAACATTTATTGAACCACCTACTTTTGATCTTGGAAGAAGTTACAGTGATTCAAATTGTTGTGCCCCTTTGATTTTTGTATTATCACCAGGTGCTGATCCTATGGCAGGTGAGATTGGTATTAAAATCTTTTTTTTTTTTTTAATCTAGATAAATGTCACTGAGTGTGACTAAACTGATAATACTGTAGGCTCCTTCATTTGATGTTTCAAGTGTCTTTAAAGTATAACACAGTGATGATGGAAAAATCAAATGTTTGCAGCTGCCCATATATAAACAATGATAGTATATTTGCTAGAGGGTGAAATGAATGTAGTGGTTATGAAATGTGTAGGTCTCTGAGCAGCTATTTAGGGATCTAACAGCTTGTAACATCCAGGCCAGTTTATAATTTATGCTTGCATTACAATTCTTTCAGTGGGTGTTTGGGACTCGCCTCAGTCTTTGTTGCAACCCCTCCTCCAGAAAGTTTCCTCCCTCTCTGTTACTAATTAAATGCTGTATGTGACCACACTTAAAAACACATCTGTTAAATGTCCTTTAAAAAATAACCACACAGATTATTTTTAAAGTTGGTTTTCTGCCAAAAGAATTGTAATATGGAGCCATATCATAAGGGTGTATTTCCAGGAGGTGCTAGTTTTGATGGCAAAGCTGGAGGGTTATTTTTTAAACAGAACTAAAGATCTAATTTGCAGCTTTGCCTCTTTAAACAATTGTACCCATGCAACAGAGAGAACGGAGACCTGTAGTGTAGGCTGGAACTGGGCACTTGGGGCTAAAGGAGAGGACAAGCATTTAATCTGGCTAGTTTTTTGGGTTTGTTTGGGTGGTGGTTGTTGTGGTTGGGTTTTTTTGTTGTTTTTTTGTTTGTTTGTTTTTTCAACTGAGTAAAATATTTGTTGTCTTCTGCCTGTTTAATTAATTTTATGTTATAAAAATGATGAATGTAACCTAGATCTACTTTCTAATAGACTTTGTTTGCATGTGTGAAACTTGCCATTTTAGGTTTGCTAAAATTTGCTGATGATGTTGGCATGGGAGGTGCAAACATTCAAACTATTTCACTTGGACAGGGCCAGGGCCCAATAGCAGCAAAAATGATTTATCAGGCTATTATTGATGGAACATGGGTGGTGTTACAGAACTGCCATCTCGCAGCTAGCTGGATGCCTGCTTTGGAAAAAATCTGTGAGGAAGTTATAGTGCCTGAAAATACCAACGATAAGTTCAGGTAGGAGTTTTAATGTTTTGCATTTTTAACAGGAGTATTTCTTGTTTGCTGAGGACACTAGTAAAAAGAAATTGAATTTCTTTTATGTGAACAACTGAGTATAACATTTGTATCATTTATGTGCAGTGATAAAGATACCGATTAGCATGTAATGTTTTCTTCCTGTCCAATATAATCAACAATATGCCTGCATTTTAGGACAAATTTAGATGTTATTATAATTAAGTAATAAAACTTAGTCTTCTGTAGATCAAAACTGAGGATTTGTCAATATTGATGACCTTTTGAGAATGTGCTTTTTAAAATTCTTTTCAGGTTGTGGTTAACTAGTTATCCATCAGAAAAGTTTCCTGTTAGCATCCTCCAGAATGGCATCAAAATGACAAATGAGCCTCCCAAAGGAGTTAGAGTGAACCTTCTCCGATCATACCTTAATGATCCCATCTCTGACCCTGTGTTCTTCAGCAGCTGCCAAAAGCCAGAAACGTGGCAAAAACTGCTGTTTGGCCTCTGCTTTTTTCATGCTATTGTGCAGGAAAGGAGAAACTTTGGTCCACTGGGTAAGGTTTAGATTATTTCACAGCTTGTTTCGAAACAATCAGTAGTTTTGAAATGCATTCCTGGAGCCCCTCAGTAAAAATACAGTATTGTTGTAGCAACGTTACAAGAGTGCAGTCTGTACTGTACAGAGTATAATAAAGTTTAAAAGCTGTTATTTGTAGGGATTCTCATTCAAGCAAAGCTACTCTTGAAACTACTAAATGTATTACCCTAGGGGAGGACTAGAAAGTACTAGTTTTCCAAGTAAATATATTACACAGTAGTTACATTAAATTATAGCTTACTAAATTAATTTATTGCTGTAGTTCTAACCACCAAATCCAATTCTGTTTTAAATTTTTGTTATTAAAGATGTGCCTTCTTCAGTTCTGCTTTTGTTATTTATTTTTATACTTCATTTTATCAAAGCTAGTCCATGCGTTTACTTGGTGTGAAACAAATTTCCATAGCTGCAGTGTGGTGTTCATAATACAGCAGTGAAAAGATACATATTAGTAAGATAGATGCTTCAGCTTTTTCTATAATCTTTAAATATTTGGAAACCTATAAAGAATTTCTACATAAAATGCAGAAATATGGAGTTATAGTTATAAAAATGTAATCTATATACAGCTTATGCTTTCCACTGGTGTACTTGAAGTTCTCAGCCTTCCATTCCAACTGAGTCTCTCGTAACAGGCTACTGTTATGAAATGTTGTATTTTGACTGAAAGTTGCTGTCCTTATTTTAATAGGCAGCTGTTTAAATAAACACTAAACTACCATTTTGAAGATACACATTAATTGCTTTAAAGTAAAAATATATATAATTTGTTTAAGTGACAAAGAGGTCATTTTCAAAAGCAACATTAACTGCTAATGTGACCAGCTGTTCGGAGGAAGAAGGATAGTTGCAGCAATAGTCCTATTTTTTGGTTTGTGCTGGGGGCTATAGGCTTTCTGAAGGATTCTTTTATCTGGAGTGTGCTCCTCTGTGGTGTTTTTTATTGTACTGTTACTCTGAATGTCATATACAAACAGCAATAATAGATGGGCAAATTGATTAAAAATTTAAATCAATCAATGAATTAAAACTCCTCAACTCCAGGTAGCAATAGATTAGCTGGAAGTACTGAGCAGGTCTGTGTTCTACTTAAGGTAAAATACAGTATTTCAGGAGTGCATGATGCCAGATTGCCTGTGCTTATGTTTTAATTATATAGAATGATAGTAATAGTGCCTTAGGGTACAATTGTGTTAGGGATACATAGTGTCCCTTGTGCAATAAACAGCCTGGTACATTCCAGGGCTTTTTCTAGGTACTGTCTGGCAGCTGTTATCTTCAGGTCTGTAGTAGCACTGTAGTACCAATACCATAATTTCCTGAGCATGGTGATCAGTACAGTGAACCATTGCCCTGTATCTTTTCTGAATTGAACAGGTTGGAATATTCCATATGAGTTCAATGAATCTGACCTCAGAATCAGTATGCAGCAGATCCAGATGTTCCTGAATGAATATGAAGAACCCCCCTTTGAAGCCCTGACATATCTAACAGGTACAGGCATTACATCCTCTAATGTGTGTTGACTTTGCTAGGCACTGTCAGCTTGTAGAGTGCTAAACTGATGAGCTCTTGACAAACTGAGTGGATTCTGTTCCGGTTTGCTTCCTTGGCCTTCCACATACAGACAAGTTGGATCCCAGCCCCTCAGATGTTATTGCTGTTTTGGCTTGTATATAGCTAGAAGATTTAATAATGGTCCAGCAAGCCTCCTGGTCTTTGTTTCATGTATGTCAAATAAAAGCAACAATGGCCTCTGTTTCACCTTAGATGATCAATATGATCCTGATACAGTAAGCACTGGCAGTTTGCCAGAGGATGTGATAATACTCATCAGTTTAAAGCAGGAGGTGTTGATCTGATCTGTGTAAATAACATGGTTGCTGTGGCTATTTGGGTCTCTCTCTGGAAAGACAGCTACTTCTTGGCATCTCCTCTGTCAACCTTATAAAGGTCATCCCTGATTTTTGCTAATATTATGAATCGCTTTATGAAAAGAATTTTGTGAGTCAGGATTAAAGTAATAACCGAGCATTCACCTGTTTTCTATAAGTGTAAATCTCCCCTCATTGCTTGCCCATTACTTAGATCTCTCCAACCTTTTCTGCACAGAGGTATTGCATGTTTGTGATCCCTTGTTTTCTATTGCAGAGATACATGATCAGGTTAAGTTTGCATGAAAGGAACAAGGCAAGTTCCAGATATATAATATGGCTCAGATTTTGACAGCTCTAAAAATTCTTAAAAGAATTACAAGCAAAAGACCTGTAATTTAAAATGTGAGATTATTTACTGTGGCATGAATAGCAGTTTCTCAGACCAACTCATAGTGTTCCTTAAACCTTTCATCAAGACACACAAATTTGGCTCACAGGTCCAAAGGTGTTAAAGTGCCTAATTTCCATTAAACCAATTGAAGTATAGGAACTAAAAATTTTTGAAGATCTGGAGCTTCATGAATTGAACTTAAGCTCTACATTGTTGCAAACCAATTTTTATTTGTTTATTAACTTTCAGTTTTTCATCCTGGTTCTCTTTGTCCTTTCCCAGGCGAATGTAACTATGGAGGTAGAGTAACAGATGATAAAGACAGGCGCCTTCTCCTGTCCCTTCTTTCCATAGTCTATAGCAGGGATATAGAGCAGGACAAGTATATGCTTGCACCTGGAGGTGACTACTACATACCACCACATGGTCCATATGAGGTGAGAAGATAACAGTTGTAAATTCTGAGCTATTAGGAAAAACCTTTACCTACACTGTACTTGGATGTGCTGAATGCAAAAAATAAAAGACCTAAGATCACAAAGCCATGGCAGGATATATCTTATGTATGAAACAGGAATCTGGTACTTAATATCTAACACACCCCAGTGGAGATGTAGTGATCAACCAATGTTCTGGTGTTTGTTGATCCAAAGAGACACTCCCATGCAGGTTTCCTGTACAGTTTTAGAAAGCAAATATGAATCAGGCTTCGGGAATTTATGGGGTACTTCTGCACCCTCTTGGAATTACTTTTGCCTTGAAAGCATCAGTCAGCATGAGGAGGTGGTATGACAGGTATATACTCAATTTTTCATCCCCTTTTTGTCTTCTAAAAACTCCATAGAGATAATGAATGTGCTCAAATCCCACCTATTTGTATAGCCTGCAGCTGTATGGGTGATGCATACAGCATCTTGCCCTCTTCTGGAACTCCCACCAACACTCCTTGTAGTTTTCTAATGTACATTTCTTTCTCTTACATTATGACTTACATGAAGGTGGTAAGAACAACTCCTGAGTGTGTCATTGAATCATTCAAAACTTTTATATTTATCTCTGTGGACTGAGTAAGTCAATTCCTGGATGCATTTAACTGGAAACTAATGTGTTTGATTCTAAATGGGAAGGTTCTGTCTGAGTTGGATTTACTGATAACTTATGAATATAGCATTGCATGATTTCTGGTATCTAAATGTTTCTTTTACAGTCTTACATTGAATACATACAAACTTTACCGACTACAACACACCCTGAAGTGTTTGGGCTTCATGAAAATGCAGACATCACCAAGGATAACCAGGAGACTAGCCAGCTTTTCCATGGAGTGCTCCTGACTTTGCCTAGAGAATCAGGGGGAGGTGGGAAGTCCCCTCAGGTAACTGGGGAAGAAAGATCAACTTGCAGTGTGCCTTAGGTCTCAGAGTAGTGCAACACCTCTCATCCAATGACTGTGGCATTGGGAGTAGATGTGAATGTGTCTCTAGAGAAGCAGACAGATTTGGTATAGGACAAATTTTAAAGATGGCAGATACAATAATGACTTCAAATAGGTTAATACCGCACAACCCCACCTGGTAGAGTAGAACATGCAATTTGAATAAAAATGTTTCTTTCATATTTTTTGTTTTAAAATAATAGTGAAGTGCTTCACTTCATTCATGAATTGTAGTTAGAGAACAGTTAACAATCCCAGTTGATAAAGAAGCTCAAATCACATCCATCTCTAGGCAATTCTAAAGTATGATACTTAATTCCCTCCAGCAGTGGTTATGTGACCATTCTCACTAGGGGACAGACTCCAGAGTGCCAGGAAATGATATCAAGTCATTCAGCCATCAGGCAAAAGTTGTCTTCCTGGTGAAGTCTGTGCTATAATGGCACTTCCAATCTTACTACTCATCGAGTGCTTGGATTTTGAGATAGGTGTTTTTTGCTTCCCCTTGGCTGCTTCAGTTTCTACGGTCCCAAACACGTAACTGTGTCTGTGATTCATGTGTCACAAAGAAAGGGGACAGTTTGACAGAACAGAGTCACTTGGATGCAGACCTCACTGCCCCTTTCCATGGGACCTTGCTGTGAAGATGGTGGAATTTCTTTCCTTTGTCCTGTCCTGGCAGCTCAGTTTACTCAGGCCTAATCCATGGCCCTTTGAGACACAGATAAATGACCTTTCAAGCCCCTCAGATTTGACATCCTATATATACACAAGTGAATTCTTGAGAAGTGGAATTGATGGAGCCTCATTTTCTGCAGGGTTGTCTACTGATCATATTCTCTGATGTCTAATACACTGTACGTAAAAGCTCTCATGGCTGGGGTATTCATATGGTCTTCACCTCATCTTCCCCGTGCTGCTTGCTTTGTCTTTTCCTTCAGTGTGGCAGGAGTAGGATTATGCTTGTCTGCCCAGTTACCTGTTTCTTTAGAAATTGCCTAAAATCTTTTTGCACATTAAACTGAAATTACTAACAAATTTAAAGTTACTGGGAATGGAAAAGGAGCAAGCAGGCACATGCAGAGACAGACAGGATGATGCACAAAGAGAGTAAAAGCATGTAAGCATTATTTCTTTAGGACTAAAATACATATGTGGTTATACAGAAAAAAATATAAAAATTATAGTGTGTTTGGAATTTATTTAATAAAGATAGATGGAAAAATAAGTAAATTCCTCATTCACTGCAAACTTGTGATTTCAGGAAACAGTTGAAGATTTGGCACAGGACATCCTGTCCAAATTACCAAGTGGCTTTGATGTTGAAGAGGTTATGAAGGTATACCCAGTGCTTTATGAAGAGTCCATGAATACAGTTCTTAGACAAGAACTAATTCGATTTAACAGGTATGACTCAGTATTTTGTGTAGCACTACTAATACTGAAATGGCCTGGTATCAGCCTAGCCACTCAGTGCTATCAGTGCTAATCCATGCTAGCCACTCACAAGCCTTACACAGTTAAAAGCCTTTTACTTGGAGCTCTTTAGCCAGATAGTAAGTAGTAAATAATGAGATGACTATTTCTCTGTTTTATCTGAAGGCTTACTGAAGTTGTTCGGAACAGCCTCATAAATTTAGGCAAAGCCATTAAAGGCCAAGTGTTGATGTCATCTGAACTCGAAGACATTTTCAACAGCATGCTAATGGGAAAAGTACCATCAATGTGGGCTGCCAAATCCTATCCATCACTGAAGCCACTGGGAAGTTATGTGTCTGATCTCCTCTGTCGTTTGGTCTTCTTCCAGGTATGCTAAACTGAGACTAACAGGTCTATGGACTTGATAGCTGAAAGCTGAATGGGTAAAAGGTGTTCTCAGTACTGTTGTCGCTCATCAGTACCCTTGTAACTCCAGTTTGTGAACTAATGATCAAATATGCACTGAGTTAACAGCAGTGGAATTAGCTGGGCAATTGCTCAGCAGCCTGAGTTGGGAGTATGATCCTTTGGTGCTAATCCAGTGCTGCATTTGGTAATTTCCATTCTTCTATTTCTAGAAATTGCATTTTACTTTGCACTGATGTCTTAATGACTTCCCTGCTCAAAGGGCACTGAACCATGTGTGAGAACGACCTAGAAACAGTGTATAAAAACCACTATTACATTTTATATGTGACTGTAAATCTCAAGTTTAATAAAATGTGACACCACTTCCACACAATTTTTACACATGCCATTTCATTCTTTGCTCATCCTTCCATTATTTTCCTTGCATTCTTAGCATGCTGTTTAAATTACTTAAAATTTCCAATGTATCTTAAATAGCTGAAGTACTGAGATGTAGTGGAAACCCATACAAGTCAGGGGACAAGAAAGCTAGAAAGTGCCTTCACAGTTATTGGTGAAGATACGATGTAAGAAAATTTGGCCTTTTTTTCATAGGACCATAGAAGAGTTTGGTTTGGAAGGAACCTTAAAAGATCATCTAGTCCAAGTCACCTGCCATGGGCAGGGGCACCTTCCATAGAGTATGTTGCTCCATGCCACATCCAAACTGGCTTTTTTGTGTTAGGGGATTGGTGTTTACAAGACTGTAAAAGAGTTTGTGGTTTTTTTTTTTTTTATTACTATTATTATTTTCTTTTTATTTTCTGCCTAGTACCTAGACTTACCAAAACAGGCTACTTTCTGAAATTTATTTCTCAGTAGCACTGAGTTCTGGTGAATTATTTTTGTTGTCATCTGACTTCTGTAATTTTTTGTCTCAGAAAAATATAGAACTAATGGTGGTATCCAGAGAGTCCCATCAATGTCTAGATCTCATTGTGTTGTTTGACTGTATCTGAAAAGACATCACTTTTCTGGTGAATTGTCACAAATGTATTTCTCCTCACATTTCTCTTTTGGTGTGTGTGTGTTTCTTTGTTTGTTGGTTGGTTTTTGTTTGTTTTTTGTTTATTTTTCCATATTCAGGACTGGGTCATCAATGGTCCACCCACAGTCTTTTGGCTTTCAGGATTCTTCTTCACTCAGTCTTTTTTGACTGGTGTTTTACAAAACTATGCCAGAAAGTATACCATCCCAATTGACCGCATTGGATTTGAATTTGAGGTAAGAAAATGCAGGGAAACTTCGTTTTTCTTGAACAGCTTGAAATATATTCTGGTGCATCAAGGAATAGAGTTTTCAAATGAAAGGAAATCTTATTTATAGGAACAATTTCAGACAATCACTTATAGGATTTAATATGCTCCAAATAAAATCAAGCAATGGTTTAATCATTCTAGGTGATGAAACAGGAACACACAATGGAGAAAATGGCAGAAGACGGGGCTTATGTGAGAGGCCTTTTTTTGGAAGGTGCACGATGGGATAGAGAATCCTTAGTAATCGGAGAGTCGCTTCCAAAAATCCTTTATGATTCTTTGCCCATCATTTGGCTGAAACCTGGAGAAAGTTCAAGATTTCTTCATACTAACATCTATTCATGCCCTGTATACAAGACAAGTGCAAGACGAGGCGTTTTATCCACTACTGGCCACTCAACCAACTATGTTCTCTCAATTGAACTCCCTTCAGACAAGCCCCAGAAACACTGGATAAATCGAGGTGTGGCAGCACTATGCCAGTTAGATGACTGAGAGTATGCAAGTCAAAACACATTTCATTATTAAAAGATATACTTTACTCCACAATGGCTGTAGTTTTATTTGATTTTTTTTTTATATTGGGATTTTCTGCTGACTTCAAAGCAGCCCTCAAATTCCTTTGTTTTTTAGCTATCAGACACTGAGCAACAGTGAGTGAAAATAGAACGCTACAAACAGAAGCTTGAGAGGCCTGGGCTTTATCCTGCAGTAGATCAGAATGGACAGAACTCCTCTCAAACAGTATGCCACCCACATCATTACAAATCTTTTGATATCTAATATTATCACCTAGCTGCTATCATAGGTCACTTAAAAAATAAAAATAAAAATTCAGGCCCAAAGGCTTTTGCTGATAATTTTACTAGGAATCTGATCCACAACTATTGTAAATAAGACTCTGTGGATTTGCCTACCACTTCTGTGTCCCAGGAGTATGTAGGGCAAGGAGGGAGGAGATGAGAGTAGTCTGTTGTCAACACAAAGCTAATCCTCATCTAGAATGAACTGCCAGAGCTGTGTTATAAAACGTAACTGACACTCCTTGAAGATGTGCCTCAGAATTTCCATGGACAAATTCTAGACAGCACATGCACTGGGAACCTGCCATTTCTCAGAGCAGAATGCTTATCTCATAATTTAAAAACTTTTTTTATTTCAGTATTAGTTACCTACATATCCCAGGTACCTGATAAATGAGCTGTTTCCTTTCTCCCATTTTACTTGCTCATCTTGCCCTCTTCCATATCAGACTAATAACCACCTGGAATTTTGTACTTGTTTAAGCCCTTTCATCAGAGAAGCTCAAAGTAGCTTGCAAACATTAATTAAAAATAAAACAGCTTGAATATCTTCAAAGAGCTGTGCAGTCATTAAATAATCCCCAGAGCATGCCAAGAAAGTACTAAGATGCATCATTAGGCTTGTTGCATATACAGGACAAGAGAAGCACAAAGATCAAGGCAAACATTAAAAAAAAAAAAACAAAAAAACCAAAAAAACTAAAAAAGCCCCAAAAAACACCACTGCAGAAAGATCCACTAATTTGGGGTCTCATATTTTTATTTTTCATTGCTCAAATTGCAGCATTTTAATGACTTGCTTGAGGCCTCACAATGCAGCTCTAATTCAGCAGTTCCCAGTATCCTGCCACAGTCATTAAGTGATGCTGCTACAATTCATTAAAATACGTGGTTTCTGTTATGACAGAAAGGAGTTTATCTGTTGTGTTGTGCATAGCTGCTTTAGGTGAAAGCAGTGTTTATTATTGTTTTATTCACCACTGACAGTGAATTACAGATATTCATAAAATAGTAGCTTTTAAGAATTGTAACATACGGGTTAGTAAGAAGTGTTACAGGTACGTTGTGCGGTGCTGCTTTGCACAAGGCTGTGTGTATGCACACAGGTAATTAGTGCAGTATCTTCATGTACCATCTGCAGTCCTTCATTAACAGTACGGTATGTGGGCATGTGGTGCATTGGTTTCATTATGTGGTGATTAGGGCAAAGATGTTAGGCCAGGACACTTAATGGTTATTTGTTTTAATAACAGGGACAGAGGTGTGCAAGCATTTCAACTTACTGGTAAGAAGAAACTACTGTTGTTTAACAATTTAGATGAAATGGTATTTGGCGCCTATAGCAAAAATAAAACTTGTTTATGAAGGGTACAGCATGGTCATCCAAACTGACAACAATTTCTGAGAAGAAAATCATATTTCAGAATATCTATAAATCAATTATTAAAATCAGTCCTTTAAAAAAATTGTCTTGGGCTTCATAAAAGCAATGCAGATACTTGGCACTTTTCATAAAATTAACAGATATTTGCTACACAGTTTTAAAACCATTGTGGTAATTACCATATTTTTGAATGGCTGTATCTAATTGTTGTTATCACATCCACAATTCAGATCACTAATTAGGGCACTGTGGCATTAGAAATAAAGCAGTCCTGAGCTACCTCCTCTAGGTGCTTTGCATTGCACGCAGGCTAAAGAAGGTGGATCTGCTGTTAGCTCTTTCCCTGTGGACTGATCAGTTCAGTTGCTGCTCTCAGAAGGGTTTTTTTATTAAGATTTAAGCTTAGGCATGCAAGTGACTGGTGACAGCTTACCTGTCAATGCTGAGAGGGAAGCTGGGGCAACACTAGAGCAGTCATTCTTAAAACACTAAAATGAAATCGAAATTTGAGGATTGAGTTTCTCCATCCTTCTTCAGATAATGTGCATCTTGCAAACACAGTCCTGTAAACCATTGTAAATGACAAGCCAGATTCGCTAGTGTACGTTAGCTAAATTACATTTTATGGAGATAAATTACTTTTAAAGTGTTGGAAAATACTACGGGACAGCCTGCCACGTGGATTTCTTGTTAACGCCTTTTTGTGAACGAACACTAAGGGATGGTGCGTTAAATGACACAGTTGTGGTTTTGCTACTATACTGTGTGCAGTGTTGATTTTCTAACTGCTTCTTCCATGATAATGCTGAGATTTGAGATGAAGGCATCTCTTAGAATATAATTAAAGATGTATTTCAAGATTTTATAGATATGACCAAAAGATACAGGTAAGAGAGAATTCTAGAACATTCATGCACCAGGGATCAGCCACAGCCGAGTTGCTTTAACTGGCATTACTAACGTATGTGATTTCCTGCCCTTACCATTAGAGAAAAAGTAGTAGAATTTGCTGTTGAGGGCTATCTGTCTTAGAGGTATTTTTCTGTGGTTCTTTGAAATATTTCCCAACCTTATTTCCCGAGCATTGTCTAGACCTTCCTGAAGACTGATAAGCTGGCTAAACATTAGAATTCACGACCTTTCTTGGCTGAGATGCATTTGAATTAAAAAAAAAAAAAAAAAGGGGGGGGGGGCAACTCAGACATGATAAAAATGTAAAAAATTGTACAAATGAAGTAATAGTAGTACATCTATAGTAGCATTAGAGTTCTTGCATGTACCGGTTTAGTATTTCCATTTCTTAATTAGAAGCTCTTGTTAAACCACAAAAAACACCTGTAATTACTTCCAATTATAGAATCACAGACTCGCTAATATTTCAAAACAGATGGACAAAAAATGCAGTATTGTAGACGTTGTGGAGCAAGAGATATTTTTTCCTTAGAAATAGCTGAGACAGATTCTCAGCTAGGGATGCTGTAAGACAGATAGGGTTAGTACATTTTCTTAGGAGATTGAAGCCTTTCTCTTATCTCATCTGTACAAAAATCCATTTTAGAAACAGAAAATACTCTCTGTTGATTTTAATGCTCTTGGGCTTTTAAAGAGAACATATACAATGGAAAAGCAAAAGACAATACAAATTCCCTAAATTCTTTTATTTATGAGATCCTATAAGCTCGAATGTTTTGCCTAATAGGATTAGAAAAAAATAGTGAAAGGTGCAAGTCTCTCCTGTAATTAGCATTTTTGAAATATAAAGGTATGATCAATTAAATTTTCTTTCTGTCTGTGGATAAAAGGTGGATGTTACTGATGGATACGTAGTAAGGCCCCAAGAATGAGGTCTTGGTTGTGTTATTTTCTCCAGATCTAAAAGGTATTGCAAGAACAAACTTGTATTAGTAGGAAGATAGATCAGATAACCTAATCCATCTTGCCCTGTTTCAGTTCTGTGATACTTCCTTTGGAATCGATTTGGTCACTGCTGCAACTTAAATGATCGTTTCCTCACCCCCAGACAGTACTGAGGGGGTACTTTCAGTAAGCAGGTAGCAAGTACATCTTAAATGATGGTGTGTGTACTAATGTTAGGGGTAAATTTGGTTTCATAAGCACATGGCTTCATATAATATAACCTTACTAATGATGGGAGTTAGGGTCAGAATGTCCAGAGAGGAGGTGTTACTTAAATATTCAAGGCCAGGTATCATGTTAACAAAGGACTATTGCACTGCCTACCATGTAGCAGGCAGGAGAGTTCATGCAACTGACTTGGGATTTTTATTCCTAAAGAATATAAAGTTGTCATTTTATTATTCTAAATTATTCTAAAGCATGTCCTGACCAGTGTGATAAATTGGCAAAAGATGGGGAAGAGGAATAAGAGAAAGTTAGAAGTACAGGACAGAGTGTATGCTGGCAGGTTGGCTCCAGTGCATTGTGAACTCTTGAGAACTCAGAGACATTTTAGGACAACATCTTTTTGCAAGTAAAATTAATGTGTCAGAATGACAATTTGCACCATCGCTGGGATACATCTTGACAGAAGTCTGGTCCTTGGAATCGAATACAATGAGTACCAGTTGAGACATCTGCCTACCAACTGGACTTAGTTGCAGATGGAATTTTTTTATGAAACTCCCTCTAAAGGGTATTTTGCCAGTTTGATCTCCGAAAACAAAGGACTATATTTAAGGCAGATTCTTTCTTCTATACAGAGTTTAAGTTAAGCTGTGAGAGAAGTGTTTTGCTCTCTAGAGCTGACAAAAGAGCTGATCTAATAATTCCTTTAGCTGAACAGCCAGAGGCTTTAACAAATTTCAGTCTTTGCTTTCTTGGTGATGGAAAGTAAGGAGGATCAGGCACTAGTTAGTAATTTCTCATACACTTACTTTGAAAAATTAATGGGCTGTCTAGCATTTTAAAGTGTCTCAAATAATGTGGTGCTGTTACTGCAGTTCAACTTACTGGCTTTTCAGTTAAGCAAGTGGATACTCATGAGTTACTTAAGGGTACTTGAGCCTTTAAGAATTGCTTGCTTATATTTCCCTTCAGAAATAAACTAACTGATATTGGTACTTCAATTTGGTGTAAATCTTCTGTAATTTTAGGGATGTTCTTTTGAAATAATCTATGTCTTACACTATGTGCTTGGGAAAGAGTTGTGACTATAATCCAGACAGTAAATTTAGACTGCTCATTTACCTAGCTGTTTGTTCACCTGATGAGTCACGACATCAGCACCTTCATTAGCCACCTGAATTTTAACAATTAAAAAGATTCAAATGATAGTTTAATGACAAAGAAAGAACCTGAGCTTTCATTCAAAAGCCTTGTCTCTGCACATTTTGGTTTCGCTCAGTTAATACATCTCAACACTGGTGTGTCAGAATGAGGATAGGAAAAGATTGTATTTGGACTTCTTTCAATGAAGGATTAAGCAGGGTGTATAATTGTGTTATTTTTTACTGTCTTTATTCCATCCCCCTTTTCCTAGGATAAGGTTTTGGGTTGTGTCTTCCTGGCAGCAGTCACTTTGGAAAGCTGACAGGCAGAACAATGGCATTTTACTTGTTACTTCCCACATGAGGCATTCCTAGGAAATAATTATATGGGAATAGATACTTTTGTGGACTGGAGCCATAAAGGGTAGTAAGAAATTGGGCTAGCCAGTACCTGTCATGCTGACGTGCTCTTCTCATTGTTTCCTTGTACTTTCTCATCAGCTTTATTTTTTTCACTCTTACAAGTACGTTCTTGGGGGAGGAACTGTCATTCTGTTCTGCACGTGACCAGTTTTAACTTATTTTTAAGGTAGACAAGAATATTTCTTTGCTGTTGTCTATTGGGGCTTGGAATGTTTATGATGAGTTGGAGAAAATGAGATTTCCTTGGTTTTGCCCACTTTAATAGGGAAAAAAAAGCAGTGTGTATTATTTCCTCTTTGCTTGCCACCATTGCCTTCTGACTGGGATAGGTTGCTGCTTATACCCTCTGTCCTTAAAGCAGCTGTGGGCTATGCTTATGTAGTCTCCAGTACAGTGGGGCTCTTGTCCCCATCTTGGTCTCACTGCTGCTTCTAGGACAGAAGGCTCTCCTAACTTTCCTGATGAGGAATTGTAAACAGCCTGGTAAAGCTGGAGGACTGAAAAGGAGCCAAAACAATTGGTGGCCAATAAGGGGGAAATTAATTTTGTTTCCTTTCTATTCATGAGGCACCTGAGAAACACAAATACCCCATGAACTTAAAAGACTTAAGAGATAGTGGTAGATACTTCCTTTTAATAAAGCTGGGGTTCTGTCTTAGTGTGAGTTAAAAGCTAACACTAAAATAATTGTTGAGAAAGCCATTGTGCTGATTATGTTGAAAAGCTAACACTGTAAAAACAGACAGTGAAGACACCCAAAGCATCTTAAGCTTCTTCCCATAGTGATACCCTGAAGGGAGAGTTTTCAGTCAGTCCATACATGGGAAGCTGAGGAACCCAGCACTGGAGTGTTTTATTCTGAGTTGTGTAATGGCATTCCAAACTTTGCATTTCACATCCACACCCTCTCCAAAGGAAGGGGGGGAAAACAGCTGACAAAGAGGCTCCAGAGGCCACTCCTCTGCAGCTTGCAAAAAGGAGAAAGGAGTGGTGTCACTTCTGCTGCCTCTTTGCCTCTGTTCATTTAGAAACAGTATTTCAGCATAAAGATACTGTGAAATGGGAATGTTTCTCCAGGGATAACAGGCAGAGCAGGAACAAGAGCCGGAGGAGTACAGCTGCATGGCACAGTCACTGTATTCCCACTTGTGTTTGGAAGCTCTGCAGGCACTGTGGCTGCTTGATTCTCCTGGACTTTCTTGATTTTTGCTGGCCCTTACACAAGGCACTGCCTTGAATCACAATTGAGCATATATAATCCTCAAACCACAGAGAACCCTGCTGTAGATTAACAGAGTTTGAAAATGTGCTGTAATTTGTCCTGATGTCAAAGTAATCTTTGTTATCACACCTCACTCCTTGAAAAGTGTTACTTTATTGATGAGTCGGTGGTTGAAATGTAATAAATACTAGACCAACCTTATCCATCATATGCAATGTATCGGTTAGCTTTCTGGCCTCAGGAAGTGTGTGAACAAGTGACCAAAACAGCTTCATTCACAGTTGTGCGCACGAATCACCTGGATTGCAGTCCACAGTTTAAATGATGTGATTAAACATCACAGTTTAAATGATGGCTTATGAAACTTCATCATGGGATTTCAGGTATATTGGCTTAGAAATCTTCCTTAACTTTTCCTGGTGTCGCAAAGTGCGGCCTTGTTTATGGGCAAGACCCATAGGAGGCAGATGGATCTGAAAAAGAAAATCCCACCAGTCAGGTGCATACTGAGAAGCTACAAAAAAAAGGAGGCGTATATACAGACTAGGTTTTGCTGAGTTTTAAATAATTTCTTTATGCTTTATAAAGGGCAACTGTACCACCTCAAACAAGATTATTAGATTTCTAGAAAGAGTGTTCTTTGAGGAGTAATTAGTGGTGTAACCTTCAGACCCTAAATGTGGTGTTAAGTAAAATCCCATATATTTGAGGCTTTAATAACTTTGTTTTGTTTGGTAACCTTGATAGCAGACTGTACTGATAAAATACTTGCTGAAGTAGGACTGCTGACAATGTTCCAGAACAGATGCAGAAAACCCTAGAAGTTCCTGAGTAGATGTCTTAAAGCCCTGCATGCTTTTATTCATACCTACTAAGTCGCAGAATAACCCCAAACTGTATGTATTGAAAGACTGCTGTCTTATTGTCATGATTATATATACCATATTAAAATGCACAATGTCATTGACTCCACAAGCAGAAGGAGCAATAGGTGACAAGATCTTCCTTTGATTGACTGTTAGCGGGAGTCATGCAGCTGTATCTCCCCTGAGTAACTGAAAACTGTAGGTGTTTCCAGTCAGATGTTATTGTTGCTGAGGCTGTCATCCTGTAAGATAGCTGTTTAGGTGCAAATACTAGTAAAAGCACTGACTAAAGCAGGAGTAGAGATTTCTAGAATCTGAAAGATCATCTGCTTTGTCTGAGGCCTGATCTAGGACTGATCTGTTAGGATTCTGAAGCCACTGCAGAGCATACATTTTAAGGCCATTTCTAGGAGCACTGTTTGCCAGATGTGCATTGTTATTCTGTACACTGGAGAAAAAGAGAATGCTGTATGTGAAGCAGATGCTAACAGTGACCATACTCTAGGCAAGCATCTGATGAAGATAATTTAATTTTGACCATTAATTTTTTCCATGATAAGGAAGCTGTGTGCAAATATAAATCAATCAACAGGAACAGAGAGACTTCTGTGGGAGGGAGTATAAAGTACTACAGACAGAAGTGACTGGGCAGCAAGGAAACTACATTGAATGGTGCAACAGAAGACACTGCTGCAATTTCCAGCATTTTGGGCATCTTAGACACGTTCTTCTCTAGGAACTGGGGAAAAGTAGCAGCAACTTAGGCAGGTGTTTGGTAAGAGCTGATCTATGATGGGGAGAAGAGTTAGCAGTAATGTTGGCTATGAAAATTATTCTATCTATGGCAGATGTAATTATTTTTATTCTCCATTATGTGGAAAGATTAACAGATTTGTTTCCATTACCATCTTTTTCTACATTCATTGGTTGGACAGACTGCGTAAATTTTCATAGACCATAGGAGTTTAGCCCATGCAACTCCATTTAGGCCTTGACTCCTTATTTTGTGAAGAAATTAGCCAACTTACAGTGAAATAAGATAGATGGAGAACATTTCAATATACATATGGCTTATTTGCCTCTGATTTAGCATAGCATTTAAGTACTGGCTTATCTAAAAATGCAGCATGCTGACAATGATGGGAACTTAGGGTTTCATTGTCCAGTGAGAGCTAAGTGGGTTTAGTTGAAGACTTTGTGACTAGGTTTATACTCACAGGCCTTGGGTAGGGGATGTTATAGTGAAGTCCAATTTCTATTCTTGCCTCACATTCTTCTATACACTGCTTAATCAACTTTGGATCTGTTACCTAAGATTATACAAACAAATGTTTGTACAAGTACAGCATCTGGAAGCTCAAGCATAAATGATGCACAGCCATATTACTTTCTTTAGCTTTTTTTGGTAACCCCAAGGATACAATGATTGAATTTTTCCCATCCATAAAAGGCAACCTTAGTATTTGCCTTGACTCAACAGTTCTGGGCTTGATGGTGGTGGATATTAAGACCCAGAGGGTGTCACAATGGAGGCTAGAGAAGGCGTTTTTTTACCCAAATATGGTATTTTCTCTCTAAAAAGACAATGCACATGTAAACTGCTAATACATCCATGAAAAAAACACAGTCACCCATTTGTCACACTGCAAGGTAGCTAGAGGAGAAAGGGAAGAGACTCCTTGGTCTACATTCTGTTACCATCCTATTCAAAAAGTCCCTTTGAAGTCAGAAATGTGGTAAAAATTGTGACTTAAATTAATTTCTTGATTTTGTATTACTTCAGTATAGTCCCAGACCAAAAGGGGATATAAATAAGTATTGTGATCTTGAATTACTAGAAGGACCTTTGATTACCATGGAGTCTATATTGCCCCTTTCAAAAGAGGTTTGAAATTTCTTTCTTGAGAAAATTTAAAGTGCTTCTTTTAAAAGAAGTGCCAATAATTGCTGATTTGAGAAGACAAAACAGAAGTATAAGAAGCTACTGAGGTTTGTTTGCCATTGCATGGGTAATGATACACTTAGCTAGCTTTCTGAAAGCTGCTTCAATTATGCAGGCACTATCTTTGGAATTTAATTCTTTTGGCATTTTTTCAGTGACATCTCTAAATCTGTCAGACTTCCACAGCAGTTAATGAAAAGCTGAAATGGTTTGAGTTTTCCTATTGCAATTTCAGGGGTTAAATTTAAACTGTAACCCAAACACATCAGCATTTTAAGGTAAATGAAATTTTGGGAAATCAGATTTTATATTCATGTCTTAGCATCCAATCACTGAGATGGTGCAAAGAGCAAGAGGAGAATCACTCGAAGTCAAAACTGTAAGGCCACTCACATTTTTGTTTTTTCGGAATAACGTTTTGGCTTCATTTTTAATGTACTCTTTCTCTTTAATAGTTTCTTCTATCTGTCCTGATGCCGATTGCCATTTTTTGGCTATTCGGAATATCTTGCGGTAAAGGCCAAGAACTTCTTGTCGAGTAACTGGTGTCATCTAAAAAAGCAACACAAAATCCCAAACATACACGTGAACATTTTAGTTGCTAGAAGGGCCAGCAAGCAGTACACTTTTTCACACAACTGAATTAGCCTAAAAATATTTCCACTATCTAAAAATATGCTAAGCTATATGAAAACAACTGCAGTAGCTGTAAACAATTAGCTGTTGAAAGCTGAAGACCCAATCCAGCAAAGTATTTATACCAATACTTACATCTGTCTCCATTCAAACAACCTGAGCTCTTCCCCAAAGTTAAGCCCTTGCTTTAGTGCTTTGCTGAATCACAAGCCTGGTATAAGAATGCCCAGGTTGTGTTTCACAGAGATTTTGCAACAGACATTGAGCAAGGCACCGAAACTCTGAGCATCCCCCTTCCTGTGAAGTTGTCATACCAATGCTGACCCTATCTTTGCACAGCATCTTGAAATCTGTGAATAAAATACATGATAAAACCACCACAATGTTACTGAAGATCAGTATAGGTTTCAGAGGCTGAGAAGCTTATTTGTGATACTGCTGCAGTATGTAGTAATGATTCGGCTGGAGTTTGATGTGATGAAAAGGTGATGAAAGCTATTTTATCTAAGTGCTGTAGGAGAGGCAGACTAACTGTGGATTTGGGAAAGATGTGAATGTCTTAATTTTCAGAGAGCCGTGTAGCTCCTGAGCCTACTGGGTCAGCCTCCAGGTGTGATAAGAATCTTTGTCGGAAATCAAGAATGAAATCCAATTCTTATTCTATGTAAATGAGTATTTTATCATGTAAGCAGTGACGCTGTTTCAGCCAGACCACAACTACCTCTGAGACAAAGCCACTGCTGGAATAACAACACTTCTACCACTGAAGAGATTTTCAGAAATGATGACTTCTGCTTTAGGGACACCGCAACCATCAAAGTTATGTCACTGGTCAAAACAAAGATGCAGCAGCACTGCAAACTAAGCCTATGAATGCAATGAGGAACAAGTGTCAGGGACAGGCCATCATCTTACTGTCTTAGAATCCATATGCCATCCAGGAGCTCTATTTACTCTGGCCGAATCCACCCTGAAATCAGACTATGCACTGGGAATAGCTCCTCTGAGGACAACTCGGAGCAGGGTAGTTCAGCCAGCACAAACGCCCCTCTGGAGGGAGCCCTCTCTGCCCCGGCGACAGAGGAAAAGCTGCTCCCTAACGCACGCACCCAAACTACTGTGGAGAGGTTGGCAATGTGGCGCCTGCTCAGCTCCCTGGTGTCTGTGGCAGTTCCTGTTACTATGGAGAGTAAAAGAGGGTTTTGAACCAAAGTCTTCTTGGGCTGTACAGTTCTCGAGTGGCTGCCACCACCACCAGCAGCTGACACTGCACTGAGATTTCAGTGCTGTCCTCCCGTGGCTTTAGTCACACCATCTTTTACTTACCAAACTCGGCATTACAGATGCTAACCTGAAGACAGGATTTGGCCCATAGTTCTTTTTGCTAAAAAAATCCCAAACTATTAAATCCTAGTCTTTTTTGTCTTAACTGTTGCTATGATCTAAAGATTTTTTGTTGTTTCATGAACTTTGTTAGGGATCTTCAGAAGTACAGGCATAAAACTGTCTTTCTTAAGAGAATGCTTTTATTTTGCTATTTGTATTTTAAAAAGTTTAACCAGTTCTATATTTTTTTCCCCAGATATAAAAATGATTCTTCCTACCCAGCAGAAAGTACTTTTAGTAAATATTTATAGTATTTCTAAAAACCAAATATCCACAATAAAATAGCTAGGTAGTTCCAGCTTGTCAAACACTTTGGAGTAAATGCTTTGCCTTATCCACTCCTCAGCTCCATTTTGGGCAATAAAATTAGTCATACACAAAGCTACACAAGTACACATATCTGAAAAAACATTGCTTTCCTCTGTCAAGTACGTGTTTTGTACAGACAACAAACAGTTCAATTACCAGGGCTGACCTAGCACAAGCTGAGACCCAAATCATGTTGTTACCTAGAGCCCCTTGTGGCCTCACCCCTCTGCTTTTATTTGAAGGTGTCACCTCAGGGGAGCTGGTAATACTCTTTGTTTCCTGCTGGCAGCTAATTAAAGGCAGTACTGCACCGAAACTTTCAGTTTAGGTTTTCATGTAATCCATAAAGAAAATAAGAGGAATAATGTCGGGGGGGGGGATGTTTACAGTATAGGTTTAAATTGTGATCTATGCATTGGAAAATTTCCAAGGCCACAACCTGGGGCAGTGCACGCTCTTTGCTGAGAGCTGTAATCACACCTGTCACTTTTGGATTTTAAATATACCAAGGATCTGTTGAAAAATATTTTGTTTAAAAGTTTAGAACCAACCTTTTTTTTTCCCTACTAGTTTCTTTAGCACCCCCCACCTAGAACTTTTTTTTCTTTTCTTTAATTTTCTGGTGTTGGAATTGATACTGAACTGTGTAGCCCCTCATCTAGGCATGGGCTGCACTTTTGCATTATTGCTCTCCTTCCCACACATGTGAGATGACGTGAAAGACATTAAGCATATTTTTCATATATACTCAGCAACCAGCTGCTCCTGTGGCTCATTTAGTCAACAATTTCTAACATTACAGAGCTGCTCATAAACCATTTTGCAAAGATACGTAAATGAAGGTGAGGAGCCCTTCACAGACAGAGGACCCTCATCTATCAAGGGAAACGATGAGAGCAAATAGGAAAACATTCAAAGCCTAGGTCAGATTCTGATCTGAGTGGGAGTATAAATAGGGAATAATTCCACCAAGAGCAAAATTACTTCCATCTTAAAATGTTGTAAATAGGATTGGAATTTTTTCTTTGGTATAAACAGAGCCCGCACCATCAGAAATGTTAAGTGAGGGTACAAGTCACGTATCGGGTGTAATTTCATCAAGTGACACTACTTGTATTAGTTTTGTGGGTGTGCAAAATGATTCTGAGTGGGACAGAAAGGAAGATAAGGGAGGCTTTCATGTCCTTGTAGTTACTCATCTTGCAACTTACATCTTTGGCATTTAAATCATAATTATATTTCACATCTCTGGAATGCTAAGTGGATGTTACACCACTTTCCCACTAACACTCATCTTGTGGTAGTCACACCCATTGTTTAACTTCTACCACCCTTCATTTCATTGCAGAATGCATCCCACAGAGGTTAACCACAGGCGTTTTTGTCAAAAAGTACAGGGCTATTGTATTACCTGAGCAAATTTCAGGTGTTTACTGCAACCAAACAAACTGGGAGAGGTCAAAGGTAGGGCTGTATGCACACGCTTATCAATGGGAAAAGTGGCGGGTTGCTGGCTGGGTTTGAGCTGATTGTTACAATTAAGCCTTTGGAGGGAAGCCAAGCGTTGCCTTGCAAATAAGCGTTTGCTGGATGCTGTGGCAGAGTTCTGACAATGCAGGGTTGTATCGCTCGTTTGATCTACATGCAAACCCCTGTTATCAACATGCAGATCAAGCGCATGAAATATCCCATTGTGTCCAAACTTGCAAAGGAGGCTTGAGCAGTTAATGAGTTACTGCATCAAGAAGATGCAGACTTTTTCTACTGTTAAATAAAACAAATAATCCTTTAGACTATAAAATATAGTAACAAATTTCCTTTCAGGAAGCAAGCATACATTCCTTTGGATTTTTAGACGGCTGACCCAAAAGTTCAATAATCTGAATAGCCGGTGAAACACTGGTCTTCTTTTGCTATTTGCAGGTTTGGTTAGCATTTACATTAAAAGTTTATATAAAAATAAGGAAAGGCATCTGTAAACTGCACTGTGAAGTGACCCCAGCAGTGCACTGCCAAAGCAAAGTTAAGCCAGAAGGCAAGCTGCACAGAGCTTACTACTTGTATACGAGCAGCTAAATTGCTGAAGTTGTAAGTCTACTTTATTTCATCATTTCTTTTCAAGTCAAGCATTAGCTACTCAATTTAAACACAAAATTTGCCAACAGCAAATACACAGAGGATTTTAGGAAACAAAGGGTGAAAGTAATAGCCCATGGGGGAAAATAAAAGGATATTTTAAAATGAGAGATCTTGTCTTTTACATCCCATCTAACGAGACCATGCACTAGTAACACACACTTAGTGCTGGTGCTGAAACCGTCTTTGCTCAGGGGAGGGAGATGGCAGGGAACAGAAGTCTTTGTGAACTTGTTTGGATGTGCAGCTTTGAACTTGTTGGATGTAAAACGTTTTATTTAGGAGCAACACAGTTTCTATTTGACAACTGTTTTGCTACTGGCAAGGAGTCGCAAAGACAGTGAAAAACCACTGGGCCGATTGCCTTCTGATTCAAGCTACGATCACGTTACTGTTAGGGAAATAAATGACATAATTTAAAAGCATAGTCTATCAACTTTAGAGACGGAACATCATCAGCTACAGCCTGTAGGACAATCTACATCTCATATTTTCAAACGCACACTTTGGTCAACATTTATTTAAAGACATGCAAAAAAACTGCATATCTGCTTTTTTATTTAAGAGCTAAATTATACCACTTAGCTAAAGAGTGACCTGCAGCATCTCTCCTGCTGTTAATGCAACAGATCATCAATCATTCCTTTCACAGCTAGCCACAGCAACTAGAGGTCAGTAATCCATATTCATCTTTCATGGAAGCCTGCCAAAATGAGACTGAGGTTCTTAAGGCAGCAATGAATTTGGTCTGTCATTTCCTTGAGGGACAACAACTGAAACAATGAGTTCCTGTGGCACAGGGAGAAGAGAAGGGGTCACAGATCCCTGTGATAGCTGGGCAGGTCATATGCCTTCCAGTGATATTAAATTCCAAAATCTATTTTCCACAAAAGTAACTTTATCTCTTTTAGTCGAACCAACAACTTTGACAGCTCATACCCTGCAAACATGAACCACATGTGGCTGCAGTACCAAGCAAAGTGAAAAGTTCATTTGTTTTTCATTCTTGATTGAATATTCATACAGGGTTTGCTTTTTGGGGTTTTTTTCAAAGATTCAGCCAGAACCAAATCATAGCAAAACTTGAATTACAGCTAAACTATTCCATTTCCACATGCTGAAAAACAAACTAAAATGAAAGATCATATTCTTCTATGATGGTGTTACATCCTCATTTCTACCAGTGACACAAGCCCATAAATTTCAAGACACTTCCATCAAGTATTAATTTGACTCCAAGTATTTCTCACTGTTTCCATCTACAAGCTGCCATCATAAATCTGTGCAGATTTGGTGAAAAGGAACTAAGTTCCTGAATCAGTATTGTTACCGAATTCAGTAATGGTATCTGAAAGGTGACTTGCACGTGGTTTTAGATTTTGTCATGCCAGTATCTTTCTGCTGACAAATTGATCTGAAACCCTGATCTGAAACCCCAATCAACACGTCTGAACCAGCCTCTCTATGTCTTTGTACTTATACTGTTCATCAGGCTGGATGAAAACTCTGCCATTCTATTCGTGCTTCAGAGGTCTGAATGAACTTGGATCTCTTTTAAGCTTTCTCTTAGATACAGAGCAGTATTTTGATCAGAAAAAGGAAACTGCTTGCAAAGAGAATATAATTAAATAGTAAAACTAAGGACTTGGATTTTATCACTAGTTTTCCTGTGTAATTTCAAATAAGTGAAATTGCAGAAAATTAGGATTCTACAATATTCTCTTCATTTGAATAAATGAAAGTGGAAATCCTTAACTAGTCCCTTTTGATCACAAAGTTTCTATTTTCTTAGTCTGAGGTGGCCAAGTCATTCTCTGATTTTTAGTGGGACATACAGACTCTTGCTCTGGGAGTGCCTCCTGCACCACAGCAGCCTTGGGAAGAACAGAAATGCTGATTTAAGACTGTGGAGAGGGGGAAAAGCCATAGCTTTACAGCTTTCTTAGCTTTCTCCTGAAAAGCATGTAGTGTCCAGGTAAACTCAGTATGAGCTTGCCTCTAGTCTTGTGCGTCCCTGTCGCTCATGCTTTCATACATTTATAGCCATTTTTTCCTCCTTTCTGTTTAGTTCTATATTAGTTGCAAGCAGAGAAAGAGGTTTTAATGCAGTGCAACAAATGTAGCAGAGGAAATGAAGTCTCAGCTATTCTTGGATGACCTTTAATATAATATAGAAGCATAAAGAAATCTAAGAACGTGGACACAAAACCCAGTATGGATTTATGCACCCTATTTGTACCTTGGCCTCAAGCCAAATGCAACTGAATGCATGAACAGAAATATTTCCCAGCATTGGAAATGCTCCACAACTAGGGAACAGGTATAAATATTGATGTTAGCAGAGAAACCATCCTTCCTACCCTCTTTCTTTGTTCTGTGGAACATTTAATCAAATACTATTCACGAACCCTCTGCCTCCATTTCCAATTGCATTGGTCCCAGAACATGGGTAGATATGATTTTTAGTCACTATTTGAGAGCTACAGTGGGGCATATATTGAAAAAAAGATTTGTTGTTTGGAAATCAAGTGTGTGAATCCCATTCAAATTAGTGAGTTTTGCCAACTAAGCCCCACACGGGGTTTGCACTGAATTCTCCTGGATGGTGTATGCACCAGCCCTTGGGGCTTCTTGGCTCACAGAGAGCAGCAGGGCTGTGGAACACTGGGACAGGGAGGTGCTGCTCCACCTGTCCCAGAGTTTCTCCCTGTTTCTGTGGGGAGAGGACATTCAGGCCTAGTGGTGACAAATGGGAAGACACCATCCTGACATGAGCTCTGGTCAGCAGCAACTGCAGGGCCAGGTGAGAGGCTCAGCACTCATTACGCATGACTTTCTCCACACCACTTGATTGCTGGGCCACACCACTGCCAGTCCCGGCACAACTGGTGCCATCAACAAGCACGGGGACTGGCTGGGCATCAAGGCTGCCGCATTCCTCGCTCTGGGCATCAGTCCTACCCCGGCAAAGGCTACGGCCACGCAGCACAGGGAGGCAGTGGCGCTGCGGGGCCTGGCAGCTCCCCCCGTCACACAGAGCTGCTGCTGGCGCCAAGATGGCGCTGGCCGCCCCTCCGCCATTGTCCAGAGCCGCCCGGCCGCCGGGGGGCGCTGTAAACGCGGGCGCCCTTCTGCCCTCTGGCGGCCGGGGCGGGACTGCCCCCGCAGCCGGCCGAAACCAACGCGCGAAGCGCGAGGGGGTTGCCAAGCCCCCCAAACCTCCAGTCTCTCCCCTCCGCCTTCCCCGCGAGTCGGCAGGTCCACCCTCCAGCACCCTCGCTTTACCTTGGGTAAGAAGTGTGTCAAGGCCCCACTTCCCGCCTTAGTGCGGCGGTTCCGCCCCCCTCGGCCCCGTCCCCCCGCTCCGGTGGGTGATGGAGGCGGCTCCCTGTTGCCCTCCCCTGCCCACACCGTGCGCGTGGCGTCGAGCACGCCGCCCTACGTCAGGGCGCGGCGCCGCCAGCTGACTGCTCACCCCCGGAAGTGATGCAGGGAGGGGGAGGCAGCCTCCAGGAGCCGCGGAGGTGAGTGAATTGGACCATGTCTCTTCCCGTCCGCGCCGGGCTGCGGGCGCCGTGGGCGGTGGGGACGGCGGCGGCGGGAGCGGTGCGGGGCTCGGCTCAGCCCGGCTCGGCTCGGCCCGGCTCGGCCCGGCCGGCGGCGCGGGCTGCGGGGCTCTGCCGGCAGCCTCGGCGGTTGCGGGGGCCGCCGCTCTGCCCCTCCGCCCTGCCAGGGCCGGTTGGGCGCTGGGAGCCCCGCGCCGCCGCTGCCTCCGCCGCCCCTTCACGGCGAGGGTCCCCCGCGGCCGCAGCCCGCCCGGCCCCCGGGGCTGGCAGCCGCTGGGACGGCCCGTCGGTACTGGCGTGCCCGTCCGGGAGCCAGAGCCTCCCCCGGTATATCTGCGCGGGGCGGTCCCGTCCGGGGCGCTTCTCCGGTTAGCGTTTGTCGGGTCTCGCTCCGTACAGGCCGGTGCAGCCTCTCAGCGGGTGTGTAGCACTGGGTGCTGCCGAGCCTGCCCGACACTAACTCGGGTGCCCCAAGCAATGATGCTGCCTCACTTAGGGTTTGGGTTTTTTCTTATTTTTTTGTTGCGTTGGTGTGTGACATCTGCAGGATCCTAAAACGTTTCTTGACAAACCACCTCTGCGAGCAGCTCCTCACCCTTTCCAGCTCTGGGTCGATCGGCTGCTTTGTTCAAACGCTCTTCGTGTGCAGCCTTCGCACGTGTAACGTTAGAAGGGTATGATCATGGTGTTTTCAGGAAAAAGACGGAGACATAAAATGTAGAGCAATTCATTTACAAGATGGTTCTTGTAATCTGAACATGCCGCCTTTGTACAGCCACTTTTCTTCTTACTTCAGCTTTCACTCCCTCTCCTGAGCACGTTTACCCTTCCTGGGAAAGCTCCACTTTTCACTCTTACTCTCTGGAGCTATGGTGGTACTAATAAGTTATTCATAATGAATTGTAACTTGTATAATCAGTGTTTCAAGCAAATAGTGGTTGAAAGAATGTACCTTTCCTGTTAGTGCTGTGGTTGCTGGAGAGGGTCATCTTTTAAGTAGTTAATACTGCTGATATGCTGTCCTTCAAAATGTTACATTGATAACTCCACAGTGCCATGCCAAGTATCGGAATATAGCATTGACCTACAGATGGTGACTTTTTAAAATGGTAATGTCTGCTGCATAGCTTAAAGGGATAATAGGTTAAGTGCTCTGAAAAAGAGGGGTATATCCATACAAAGAAAAAGCACAGGACTGCCGAACATTTCTGAAAATTACAGGCTTTGCTGGCAGTTGCAGTTGTGCTGAGTGGTCTGTCTATTTTTTGGATAAAAGTTGATCAGAAGACATCCCTCTAAACGCATTGTTATTATCTGTTTAAGAGCTTCTTTGTTAAACAGTTAATGTGTAACTACAGTATTAGTGTTTTATTTGGGCTAGCAATGAGAAGAGAGACTGAGTACTGGCGTTGCAGGAGCGCATCTGAACACTGCTGCATGTTACCCTGGTAAAAGATAATCCTCAGAAATTAAAATGTAGTCCCTTGGTCAAGATTGTGTGGGAAAGTAAACAGACCTGACTTTGTGTTCTTGTCAGTTCTGTTGTTTGCCCTTAAAATCTTCCCCCCACAGGTGTGTGTCAGTGGCCTGGGGAAAACCTCCATAGCCTTTTACCCAGAAGGCAGCACACAGTCTACTGCAATGGTTTTCTGCACATCAGCAGAAAAAGGAGAGCTTGTGATCTGGGCTGAATTAGTTCAGATTTGCAAAGTACAACTGGTTTACAAACTGGCTGCAAATATCAGCTCTTGTAATGATTTCTAAAATTTGGATTATTTCCTAATAGCGAGTTATATGCAGGCGTGAATCCTTAAAAGAAATATCAAAACTGTGAATGGAAGAGCTTACAGGTTTGGTACTATTTGGCTGCTCAGTGGGATGCTTTTGAAATTGCTTTCATCTTGAGACTGAAAGGCTGTAATAAGCTCCTGGATCTTCAGTGCTGGTTTAGGTGCTTTCTCTACACTGTTTCTTTATTTTGAAGTTGAACATTGTCATGTTCAGAGCAAATTCTAGCTGATTTGTGTCAGTGGTTCTTATAATTTGTTGATCTTGTAATTTCATTCGTAATTTCATCTTGCTCTCATTTAGCATGAATTGTATTAAAAAAAAAGGTGACCAGATGAACTGAATGAGTAGCTTTGAGAGAAAACTAAGAATGGCTCTTTTGGAAGACTCTCATTGAAATTATAGAAGTTTATATTGAGGGAGAGGGGCTGCCAGACAGTTTGATGGACTTGTTCTGACAAATTTCTATGTGGATTAAGAAGAGGCTTGGTTCTGCTGCTTGCTTGCTTTCAGTTTAAGGAATAGGAAAAAGTCCTGTGTGTTGTGGGTATGTGTACTGGGGCAGGGCAACATAAAGTAGATGGAAATGGGGTGGAAGAATGGGGGATATGCACAACTCATCTTGCTTCTCCTCATGGCAGAAAATGATCTAGAGGTAGTTTGGATATAAAGAGATGCACAGCTGCAAGTCAGCAGGAGTGTGTGTTCCTCAGCACTGCTCAGGCCTCTCCACTCGTTTTTCTGTATTGATGCTGATGAAGTGTTGATAAATTTATTTCAGAACGCTATAAAATCCATCCTGGTGGGGCTTTGGCAGTTTGTAAGAACGTGAAAAGTACAGAACAATGTTATTGTTCCATTGGGCACACGGGTCTGTAGTATTGAATGGAACAGGAAAACTGCTCCGAGTAAGAAGGGATTGTAAAAATAAAGGCATGGGATTTTAGAAAAACAGTCCTTTCTTTCATCTTCATCCTTAGAAATAAAGGAGCTGGAGATGGGTAGCCAGATTTCTTGAAGACTGAAAGAACAATCTGTAAACACTTGAGGGACTTAGTAGTCACAAGAAGATGAGGGAACCCCCTTAACAGTTTTCATCAGAGTTCCCTGACTGGGATCCTTCTCTCTGGCTGCTTCTCCCTAGGGGTCTGCATCTTATCTTGCTGGCTTCCTTTCCTATATTTGCTTCTGACTAATAAGCTTTGTCTTCTGGTTACTGGAAGTCTAATAATTTCTTTTGTCTCTTCCCCCTTCCTCCTTTTAAAAATACTAGATTAAGTGGCTGTGATGTTTTGCAGATTATCTGCATTGGTGACATGGATTAATTGCATACTTGACTCAGTTATTCAGCAGTAATGACATAGTAACTGGACTAGAAACAATAGCAATTTAATGGCAAATGTTGCCTTCTGGTAAAGAGCCACCTGCAATTTATCCCCTGTAAACATATGACAAGAGTAAACTGTGCTACTTTTCTGGGTGCTTTCTATAGAGTAAGTTGTCCCAAGTGTGTGTTTTGAAACTGTCAGCTATCTTGGACACCCCCCCCCCCCCTTTCTTTTGACTCTAGTTTGAGTCAGGTAATTACAGATCTGGGTTGAAGCCTTCCCATGGAGTGATCAGAAAAGCCAAGACTTGTAGATATGCTCCCATCGTTCACTTGTACCCTGACTTCATTTTGTGAGAAAGTTTTGTGGAACTGCTGAGCTATCGGTAACTGGCTGTTGGTGAGCAAGTCTGAGAGCCCCAGGGGTGATGGTGGTTGGCAAACCAAAAGGGAGCTAGCTCTGCTTTCTTTTCCACAAAGATCAGTAGCCTTTATGGTGACATAAGGAGGTTTTCCTTGTCATGTGTGATGGTTTGGTGATGTTTTTACATTCCGATCTCAGGGTTAACCAGAACAGAGCAAACAGGGGAAGAGAGAGCGAATCAAAGCTTCTTGCCTAAAAGATAATCCGAGAACTAACCCATTTAGACTCCATATGTCTCCATTTTATCATGTGCCTTGGGGGGGTAGCTCCTACAATCCAATGATCTGCTTCCTTCAGGATGCAGATCTGGATTTTAGGTAAAGGTTACTTAATTGCAGTGTCTTGCTACTAGAAGAGTGGTGGTTTGGGGGCTACTTAGCTGTAAGTACAAAAGAACCCTTTCACAGAAGTAGGAATACTGTAGAGCAACCAACAAAAGCGTAGGTGGTGAGACAGGATTCCAGTAGAGAGAATGAACTAGTGTAATCTTCTGGTGTCTCAGAAAGAACAGTTGTAAATGCTGTTCTGTCTGTGACATCTGGCTTGTGAAAGACAGAACTTAAAAAATTGTGAGACTGCTGCTACTGACCTACTGGCTCAATTTGTTATTCCCAGAAAGTCAGACCGACAAAGACAGTATGACAGTCATAGTTATTTGTTGTCTCACTTTTCCTATTTAGTGAACATAAGCATGTGGAGTTCTTTTTTTTTTTTTTTTTAAACCAAAAGGATTATGTGCTCCTGAAAAATACTAGTCTTAATTTTGCATTCACATAGTAGCAGAAAGTGACAGTTTCTAGTTCACAGTCTGAAAATTTTTAGTGTAATACATCTTTTCCTTCTGCAACTTTGAAACATCTAATGCAGTCTTATTCTTTTGTTCTAAAATTGAAAGGTATGGAGAAGAATCATCTTAATGCTATGATTATGGGAGGTGTGTGTAGCTTAGTAATAGACTCAAATACAAGTGTCATAGAACTTGGTTTGGGTCATATGCTGACTGTTCAATATTTTCATTGTGAATATGTCTGCACAGAAAGCCTCGAGTACACCAGATCAGCACATAAATGGGCTGTCTGGAAATGCCAAAGGTCTGATGTGTACCAGCTTCCAAGCAGTTACCTGTGCTTGGAGTTAGTGATTATATCTTGTGAAGCACAGGATAGATACCTGCACACCTTATGTCTCTTGTGAAATGCAGGACATCACATGAAATCAAGGATATGTGAAAACTTATTAACAAAACGTGTGTATTGGTTGAAGCTGCCACCAGGTTTCTCAAGGAGAGCTGAGAATCTTTGTTATAAGTGATCACTTCAGTTCAAGTACTCAAAGGAGCTCCTTTGAAGCTGTTGACAGAGTCCACATCTAAATACTGCAGCATCCTTTGTGCAATGTGAAGTGTTAGTGTCATTCACTGTAATGGGGAGGTCGGGCCTCAGAATAGTAGAGGCCTAGGGTCTCTGCAGATGGCTTTTTGTATTTTCTGCTTTAAAAACTGCAGTCAATTTAAAAATCCAAGCATATGCTCTTAAAGCACTTTAGATGTCAATCTTTTCCATTAGAACAATTTTTTATACATAACTTAAATATGATTCCAGCATTTACGTGATCAGCTGGTAATGAAGTTCCTACACAACACAACTGCATGAAATGAGGAATTCTTTTGGCTGTCAGCCTGTGAACTGTGTTACACTTACTGAGATGGCTAACAGGCCTTCTGTAAACTCCATATGAGCATCTGCTGCCAGAAGTGATCTTATGAGGTGGTCTGGCTCTTGTCTTTAGACTTGTCCCTTCTCTGCCCTGTTAGGCAGCTGTATAGGTCACAGTTCTCACAGCTCCTTTGTACTGGAGTTGGGACACTGTTAACCAGAGCTGCTGGAAGGACTTCCTTTTTTGTGTGTGATTAGTGTCTTTTCCTCATTGTTGAGAACAGTAAGAAATATAAAGTTATTCACTTAATACAAGTAGTTTAAAGTGTATCTTATTATTACAGGAATCACTTGGTATCTACCTGAATCATATTCAGCTGAACATAATGGATGAAGGTGCCTCGACCGCTTCAAGGTGAAGTCTGCTATAGCTGAACTCGATGCGAAAGAAAATCTGTGCACACTTAGCTCGGTTTGAAAGTAAACTTTTTTTTTTCCCCCCCATTGCAGAACAGATTGTAGATCAACTTTCAAAGTTATTGTGGTTTGGCTACAGGATAGTACAGTTTTCCATAGATTAATTTATGGAATTGACAGACAGAGTAAGGTAAATATTTGTAGCACAGCTACTTTCAGAAGCTTACAGCGGGATGCATCTGTGTCAAATATCTGAGGGTCATGGTTTCCATAACCTGCAGTTTTGCTGTAGGGATGTGAACCAGTTGTGTCTGAACAGAGAGTAGCTCCTCCCCTGGCATGTGCTGCTTTAATTATTCATAATACCCACTGAGGTGGTGAAGGTCTATCATGCTGTGCAGAAGTTAGTGTACTCTGGAAAAATACCGAAGGATTATTCTTTTACAAACCTTTGCACATTACATTAAAAAAAAAAAAACAAACCCCAAACCTGGAACCACAAGCCCTCATTAGATGATGATCTGCATTTTTGTAAGTGCTGGACTGTAAGAGTTGCATGGCCTTGTACAAGGATCTCGGGGGAGAGGGTGAAGACTGATAGATTTTTAAATGGATGGAGATGAATTGCTCAGTGATCAAGTGTTTGTTTTTTGAAGGTGGTAGATTCAAACTCATCCAGGGTTTGAGTTATATGCAATGAAATAAATGAGTTTGTTCTCGTCTAAGTACATATGAGGTAGGGAATCAGCTGGAATCCAGTTGGGGTTCTGGTTTCAGCTTCACTGAAAACTGATGGTGTGATCTTGAGCAGCCATGTTGTTTGGCTGTCTTGATTTCCCCTCTGCCTGTTGATTTATTTATAGCTTAGAGACTTCTCAAAACAAGTACTGCTGCTGTGTGAATTAGTTCATTAATTTATTTACATGACAGAAGCACCTGAAGGCACCAATCTAAGATTATACACTCTTTAGCTAACTGGACTTGGATTTGCTCTGTGAAAATACAGCAATCCTAACAAATAATTCCACCTGCCTAGTAAAGTAGGATGAAGCACATAATAGGAAAGGATTTAAAACTTTTTAATGGGGCCAAGTAGAAAAACTATGAGAATTAATTGGAAAGTAAGGTATTATGTGGTTAGAGAGTATAAAAGAAAGGGAGGGATTTGAAAATGATGCATGTCTGTCTGCTGGAAAAGCTGCTTAAGGAATGTGTCTTCCATGAGAATAGCAAGGTGTCTTTACTCTTTCCTTAATTTTTACCATTATTATTCATTTTTTCTGAAGGTAACCTTGTATAATGTTACATACAGAGAACTACAGATCTGAACCATCTAGTCAATTTTTTCTTAAGATTGCTTGTTGGAGTTTGAACATCAAATGTGGTGGTGTGCCCTGTGTCTTAGTAGGGTGCTTTCTCAGAAAGCAAATTTCTTCTGCTCAGAGTCTTGAATGGAAAAATCTCCCTTGCTGTATCAGCCCTGGACTTAAAATGAGACACACTATGTTAAGGTTCATGTTGCTTAAGAGATTTTTGCCTGCTTCCTGATGACTGGGGGGCTCTTGTAGGAAGAGGTTTGGTGATAGCTCTGGTTGTTGGCTGAGCATTAGGGACTGGAGATATGGTGAAACAGTTTCTGAATCTACTGTTACTTGAATTTTTTTTAGACATTTTTGTACCTGTCCCTGTCTTCCCTCCAAACTAGTAAAATCATTCCAGTATGGTCTTTCTCAAAGAAGTACGTATCTTATTTGAGAAAGTATTCAGGCTTGTCTGGCTTGGTTTTCCCACTGGCTGCTGTTTAGCCTTCTGCTGAGTGGCTGCCAAAGCTCTGCATGGTCCTTTTTCATGCATCTGTAGAACTAGCTTCTACTCTGATACAGGTGTGTTCTGTAGAGACAAATTTTACCCAGTCTGATCAGATTCCTAAATCTGGTTTGTTTCCAAAGCTCAAAGCAAGGTTAATCAGAAATAGATGGTCATCCTGATTTGGAACAGATTGGCAGCGTTCCCATCTGTATGGCCTCACAAATATAACCCGGCTGTAGTTCACTGAAAGGTGCTTGAACTGCAGGAAGCCTGACAAACATAATAATTCATTTTAACTAATTGCAGCAGGACTTTCCTGCTTTTAAACTTCCTCTTCAGTAACTTTGCATAAATGTATTTCCGCAGGAGAGGTGCAGGGCAGATCTGTGTGAGACTGGTGCTGGCACAGTGCTTGGTTAGGGATGTGGTGAGGTGTCCTGTGGGCTAATGAAAGCCCAGAACGTGCCCATGGTGCTGGAGTCAGAGTGCTTTTGCTGAGAGATTCCATTGCAGGTTATGACTTGGAAAAAGCAGTTTCTATAACATGATGGCTTTGCTGACTGAAGCTTTATTTATGCTTTAACACTTCTGCACCAAGTGTTTGGTGCTGTAGTATAAAACTCTTCACTGCACAGTGAAATCATGTGGAGCTGACCCTTGTTCTGCTTGCTGAAGAGGGAAACGCTATCAGTGATTCCTCACTGATTCCCCACAGAAAAAGCTAAGAAGTTGCCTTTGTGAGAATGCTTTCAGCTGAGGCCGAGTGTCGAGGGGGACGGCAGCTTTGGCACTGCAGTGTTCTGCAGCGCGATCCTCCATGCAGCACTGCTCTGGAGAGACAAACTCACAGGGGGGCTTGGGCACGGGTGCAAAAAGAGGCAGGTGAACAAAACAAAGGTCTCCATAGTCCCGTGGGTGCAAGCCATTTACTTAGCTATTTTCCCAGTGGACTGCTGAGTGGGATGGCGAAGGAATGACTCGGGCTCTTTTCTGAGTTACTGTGGTGTGACTCCCCTTTCACACCAGCAAGGGGGGATGCTTGGCGATCATGGCATATGGCTGTATCTTGCAATCCTGACCCAAGGACTGGATTAAAACCTGTGCTGCTTCTTTCCACCCCCACCACAGTCACCTTGCATGATTTAAGATGAAGTCAGCCACAGCGTATTGCTGTGCTGTGATAGCCTTTAAATACAAACTTGTAGAGCTTGTTTTTTTAACTGCTAACTCATACTAAGATTTTATTTCACATCCCATAATTGTGTTGTCACATAAGTTGACACTTGCCACTACATTAAAAATGAAAAAAAAAAAAAGTGAAATGAGCAACTTGGTAGAATAAAAGTAGTGAGAATAGGGGAAGAACTGTAGCTGGTGGTTCTAACATGTTAAAATTTCTGGCTCCGGCCGGTGTGTGTGTACAGGTCAGCCAATGTGCAGTCTACTTCAAACAACGTGAAAAAGTTGGACTTTTGCTGGGTAGGGCTGAACTCCATCAGACTCCGCTTCATTTGAACTTGAAATAAGTGCTTTCTTCAAGTGTGTGCTGTGGTCAACTGGAAATGTACATTTGGTGGATCATAGGTTTCTTCCAAAGAAATACAAATCTGTTTGAAAATGAGTTGGTTTGTTTCATCTAGTTGCCATAATGATTTTTACAACATGAAGTGTAAGATGTTGTCTTGCTTTCATTTAAGCAGACTCCTGGGGGAATGAGGCTGCACAGTGCCCTGTGTCTCTCCCATCACTTCTTTCCTTCCCTGGTGATTTATAAAGAGAATTATTTAGTTGCAGGAGGCCAAAAGGAATTAACATAGAAGTGCCAGATGTTGTCTTTTCTTAAATTCTTCAAATTCATGTGATGCTAGCTGATGGCTGTGCACCCACGTGGGGTGGCCCTTTCTGTGGGCGTGTAGGCTAGCAGAGATGTGAAGCCCTAGGAGCTGGGGGCAAAAGGGTGGTTGTTTGTGTGGAAGATGATGGTTGGAAGCAGAGGATATAAATCCAGAGTACAGTAGGCTTTTTGAACTATCCATCTCAAAAGTAAATACCTACAAATGGTTTAGTGGAGATATATTTTTGCTCTCTCTGTATATTATGGGTGAAAGTACCACTCCACAGTTTCTAGGGGTTCTGAAGCATTTTGATGCCTGTTTCCCATGGCTTTTAAAAACTTTGATCTGAACTAGGTCTTATTTGTAGGTCAAATTTGTCCTAGTCCACATGTAATACTCAAGTTTGAGGAAAAAGTCAACTTATGTGGAAATTGGCATGTGTGATAAGAACTTGTTTCATGGTTGTCTTTCTACATCCATTCCGTGCTTTCCACTGAAGAAAGCACTGAACAAGCTGATGTTCCTACTTGTTTCCTAAGAAGTAGGTCTCATGTAAAAGGTATGCATGCGGAGAGGCAGCCTTTGATCACCTGTCAGCTCCCTAGATGTACCAAGAGCTGTAAAACAAGACATTTTAGTGTTTCTGTTAGTATGGTAGAGCAGAGGAGCTTTGCCAGAGCTTTCTTTTTTTGGTGTTGCTTGGGGTTTTTTTTTTTGGTGTGGGTTGTTTTTTTTGGCTTTTTTTTTTTTTTTGTTTGCCTTATTTTTTAACTATTATTCTTGTTTTGGTTTTATTTATCTTTTTTATTTGTGGCCTGCTGTTGTGGTGGTTTTGTTTTGTTTTTTTTTTCTAGATCAGATGCAGAGGTGTTGACTAGGTGCTGTTGTGGCTCTTGCTACACAAACCAGACATACTTTCATCTGTCATCTTTTCTTCAGAGCTTCATAGTTACATAGCAGAGCTGGGAATTTAAGCAAAGTGAAGTTGAGCCAGCTCAACTGAACATGGGAAAACAAACATGGAAAAGAATGTGCTAGAGAATGAGAAAAGAGAATTACTTTGTAGACCTAAATTATGCTTTGCTAGGTAGCAGCTGTCTGGCATTCACAGATTAAACAGCCGCTTAGCTACCGTGCGCTGACAATGATAGCATGTCTGCTGGTTTGCTTTGAGTGCATGAAATGAGGAATTAACTCTCCCTTGCTGAAAGCCATAAAAGTATCCGGAAGTGTGTGTTTACTCCTAATAAACATTTGAACTTGTCTGTTATGTTCGATACCTGATCTATGCTTTATATGACAATGCAGAGTTCATGGTGATAATGCTACTGTATAGGTCAAAGTGAAGTAGTTTTATGAAGTTACTCTTTTCAACAAGTGAATTTAGGCTATGAAAGTTTTTATTAAATGCATAGTCACTTCTGAGTGATTTGGTGCATACGCTCTTCTAAATGTAAAGAATGTGTGGTCTTTTTGTTTTACAGTGTTCCATGTGGAACCCAGGGAGCCTGAAGGAGGTTGTGAAGCTAGTGGAATGATTCCCTGTGTAGCTGAAACTATGTAAGTATGAGATGTTTGCTTACAAGATCACTTGTCCAGCATCAACTGTTAGAGCAGTGATTGCTTCTGGTTCAGCAGTTGCAATGGTTGTCTCGTGCTTCCCCAGTAGAAAGCTGTGTGTATCTGTTCAGAGCTGTAAAAGGATGGGGCACCCATCATACTGTTCCCTACTCTCAGCTAGTTTAGAAGTCCTGTATCTCTGTCTACTAGAAGGTAGATAGTGCATAGTGAAATTGTGAAATTCTTACAAACTATGCTCAAGTTATTTGTGAAAACTTGAGGTTGGATTGAGGTTTTGTAAGCTCTGTCTTTGCCTTATCTCGTGAGCTGCTACATGGGAAAGGATTTAATGGTTGACTGAGCTGTGTTGTCTTCTGTGGTGAGATTTCCTAAATTTGTCTTTGAGGTGTTCATGAGTGTATGGAAGGTTTTTCTTCTTCTCTCTTGATGATTTCTCTGTTTTGAAACTCATTGTAAATACCTTCTGATGCAACACTTCATTAAATAGCACGATGCTTGGCTGTGTTTTGTTACTCTGGATGTATCCAATAATTTCTATTACTACAGTAACATCAGTCATTAAAGGAAAATACAGGGTTACTTAAGTGTCTCCTTTGCATTGTCTCCTGCCTGCTCTCCCCCCCTTCAGTGCTGCTGTTTTCAACTGTGCCACAGCATGCTTGTGTGACAGAGAATTACTACTGAGTCACTTTGTTGTTTCACTCCCATCAAATCTAGGGTTATGTGTGATCCGTGTCACTTGAAAACAGAAAAAAAAATATTTCCTTACTGCACTTAAAAAATCCCACAAGCCACACCAACACACCAACCCCCTAAGATCTATCTGCCACCTCACCACCCCCCCCAAAAAAAAAAAAAAAAGAAAAAACACTTCACACACACACACACAAAAACGAACTAAAAAGCATCACCAGGCGTAGCAAGGTATTTCCAATCTTCTCTAGGTTTTTCATCCAGTGTAGTGGGCAATATGGGTCTATTCATCCTTTGTTCTTAGAGGGTGGCTTTCCTTTAGCAGGCTTTATTCACCAGCACTGCTTTTCCCACGTTTCCAGTTGCTTACTTCCTTCTAGAAAGGAGCAGAGAACATTACTGTCAATCTCTGCTCTGCAGTTCCTGTTTTGTGGAAGATGGCCTTGTGGGCATCTGATTCATATTGCTGTAGGTTATTGCTCAATACTTGTCTGAGTAATCAAACATCTTTGGGAGTGCTGCATCCTGTAGCACTGAGTGCGCTCCAACCTCAGCCCTAAATCTTTTGTAGTTGAATGGCAAAACCAGTGGTCAGCGCTGCCTTTGGTGTGTGTCTGTTAGGTTGTACAAGCCTGCTACAGTAACTTTGCTCTTGGGAAATGATCCTTCTGGGTATTGGTGCTTTGCTACCAATCCAGTGTAACCTTTGGGTACATGAGAACACTGTAGTTTTAGGTAGATGCAACTGCGAGAAGTATCTCTGCATGTCCTTGTGCTCATTTGACTGTAATTGGTATGACCTAGACGTGACATTTGCTTTGCTCTACTGTTAAATGAGTAGCTCTGTTCACTTTGTCAGAGTGCTTTTTCATCTCCTTGAACCTTCGAGTTCAGTGCAGCTCCTGATGCTGCAATTGGATCCTCTCTCCACCCTTACTTAACAGAAGAGACAAGTTCTCCCACTTGTTTCTGTCTCCTTCTGAGGCTCTTGTTCCTTTCATGCCTTGAAACCTGAGTCATGTAGGAAGCGGAGGTGACTGGTAAGTGAAGTGGATCCAGCTCAGTGAAGGCATTTTATAAAAGTGTAACTGATGAAGCACCAAAAGACTTTTCTCTTACAAAACCAGATACGTGCTCAAACTGCCAGCAGAGGCAGTCTGACTGTTGGGGTTTGTTTTTTTTTCTTCCACAATGGTTTTGCTATTTTGGGTTTAGAATGCTTCAAAGTATCTGGCACGTGGCATCAAGTTTCATATAGTAGAAAAGTGAGGAACTGCAGCAACTGTACTTCAGTATCTTCTAGTGTTTTGTTGTAACAAGTAGGGTTGTGCTCTGAAAAACCTCCTCAGCAGGGAGAAGGAAGGAAGAACTGTACAACAGGAAAGAGCAGCAGTAGCAGAGCCCAGGCAGAGGCCGCTCAGGAGCAGCAGTCAGCTGGTGGTAAGACAAGCAGGTTGGAGTACAGCAACCATGTTTGTTAGAGGGGTCCTGCAGGGGATGTGGTTCACTTGCACTCTATGCTATGGGTTAATGCTGCTGTGCTCTCCAGTGGTTTATGGAAACAGCTGTTGGGACACTAGCACTGGCTGACCTTCCTTCTGTGTATTGTGATGCTGTCCTGTCACGACAGCAAATGAAAATAAACCCTGTTGGGTTTACTGGTGATGTCACTTTGCAGACTTGACTGTTGGATTGTTGTCATTGTTACAAGCCACTGCTTAGAAGGTGTGACAGTATCAATCCCTTCCGTTAGGAAAATTTATGGACAGAGTATGTAAGTTAGTCTTGCAAACTGTCTTTTTTTAAAAAAAGGCAAAACACAAAAACCCCACAAAAGTGGTTTAAATGGGGATTTCTAAAGTGAATTGGATTTATCTCTTTTCATTACACTGTATGTGATTTGACTACTAACAGCTACTTTAGAGGAAAGTACCATTTGCTAATAGGCAGCAATTCTTTAACTGATCCATAGGGAGAAGCTGTTCTGAATCTCCAACAGCTAATAACTGCTGCTATGTTTTTGACCAGAAAGTTTTATAAACTATTTAAACTCTACCTTAAACTCTGATACTAGTTTTAGCTCAGGATTTTCTTATTCTGTTCTTTTACTTGCATGCTTCTCTTTAAAGAAAAACTTAGCCAAAGTAGTGCTAGCTGCCTTTGGGAAAGTGATGGAAGAACAAAAATTAGTGTAGATTGAGCATTTGAATTCTGATGAATTTAAAGGGGGAAAGGGGAGAAGGCAGGCTGGTGTCTGGAGTTAATCACTAAGCAGTAATTTATACTGCCTAATAGTATCCTGTTTATTTTGGTCTAATGAAAAAACATCAGGTGTAGCCTGGAGATGATGATGATGTTCAGATGCGTGGCAGCACAGGAACCAGTGCCAGGTTGTACTCAGCAATTCGCAAAGAACTGTAAAGCACTAAGGACCAGAGAAATTGTCTTTTGGGTTGTTTAGATGGATTTTTTTTTTTATGAATGTTTTAAAATACAAATGAATAAGAAATTATTCTTGGATGCATTAAATTGAACTTTACTTGACTATAAAAATATGCTGTGAAGTTCATCTTTAAAGCAGTTTGATGAAAGGATGTACCAGATGTTTATTCCTTCCACTGCTTAAAAACAGGTTTGTTAGTTTTGTTTATGGGTTATGGGCTGAAGAAAAGGGATGGGGAAGGGGAAAACCTGTATTTTGGCTATTGTAGTTATACTGGGAAAAAGATTTTATATTTTTGTAATATATTTTTTTCTCATGAAACTGCATATGTGCTATTTTGCCAAAACAAGTATAATGGCTGAGAGAGGATTTATGTTTGTAATCCTAATATATGGAAAATTCATCTGCACTTCCTGCTGCTGTTCCAAGTTGGTTTACAGCTTAAAGAGGGGTTTGGTTTCAGAAGAGCTCTAGTGAAGAAAAAAATGCAAAAAGCTAATGCGACATCTATTTACTTTCTTAATTTTTAATTTTTATCACTTTTTCTTGTTCTAATTCTATGACCTGGAAACAGTAAACAAAGACAAGTCAAACACAATTTTTTGTTTGAGGCTTTTGCCTAACTGACAGCAGAGATGAAATGCAAGTAATTGGGTAGAGGAGGAATATGATAAGCAATTGCTTTCTTGGAGTTGATGTTTCTGAGAAATGGACTGTCCATGGTGTGGCTGTGTGCTGATAGGGTACTATCAGAGTGCTAGTTTGGGTTTAATAGGGAAAATTTAAGAAACCTTCTCTGTGGGTAAAAAACTTTTCCAAATATGCAAGGCTTTAACATTGTGATTTATAAAAACAGTGTATGATGAAATAATTTAGGCACTTTTTTTTTTAATGAACCGGAATTGCATGTGTGTCTGAAAAAGTTTCATTAGAAAGGGCATCTCGTTCATCTCTGGGAACTGAACAAAGGGCTATTTTTAGGGAAGCATTGCCATCTCGGGGGAGCGTGCAGAA
>JANIJG010007214.1:0-29698 GCA_024611175.1 Megaceryle torquata
GTAAGAAAGAATAATAATAATAATAATAATAATAATAAGAATCAGTTAACAATAAAAAGGGGAGAAAGAAAGTGAGTGAGAAAGAAGGAAACCATAAAGCAACAAAAGTTCTGCACTGATTGTTACTTGTTCCCAGGATGGAATGTGGAAGGCTCTACGGAAAAACCACGAGAATTAGAATACCCAAGGAATAAAGGGAAAGATGCTATCTTTTGGTGCTATCCAAAAAGCACTCATGAAGAAAAAAGACCCACAAACTAATGAGGATAATAAACGCAAAAACCCCAAACTAATGGGAAAGATCTTTTTACATAAAGTAACCAAGCAGTCCCATGTGACTGATGCAATGTTCGTGTCACCATTTGTGAGTATTACTTGAACAGCAAGAGGAAATCAGAAGTATACTGCAAGCTGCTGTATACTCACTGGACCAAATGAGTGGTTTAGAACCACCTATGAATTTATTTCAACATATTCATTAGGAAGACTTTAAGCTTTGAAATCCTGCAGTCTACCAGCAACTTTTTACGCTAATTTTCATTCAAGGCCGCATTGCTAAATATGGGCTGGGCTGTGTAACTGCATGTTGATCACTTATCAACTGCAGTTGTGTTGAATATGAAAGCTTTTTTTTTGATGATTTGCATTAGACCCACGTACGACACGCAGGGTTAGTGAATACAAAATCACTAGAAACAGCAATGCTTCTGTAGAGAACCATGGCTTAGCATACATTACATTTCACTCAGAACTTAGAACCAGAACACCAGCCACCCAAAATTCATGGAGGTGTTCTCTTTTTGAATATTTTCCAGAACTTTACATGAAGATACAGGATAACTTGTTTTTACGTGCAAATCAAATTCCACTATACTGAAACTGCATTTATTATGCAATAAGTGTATCTTGAAAAAGATCTCACCTACTTCCTTACTACTTTATTTCTAATTGTATACAAACAGTAGGTGATTATTGAGTACACACACACACACACAATTTTTCCTCCTGAGATTTAAATACGTCACTTCAACCTTTGAAAGCTGTTCCTTATTAACTCTCCTTTGTGGCTGAGTAGCCTGTCAGTCGACATTCAGTCTTAAAACTTCTAGTTATAGGTGAACAATATTACCTCTTCACAGACTCTAAAAATGACAAGGGGTTTTTTGACTTAGGGAGACTAATTCTTTTTATGACACTAAATGGTTCGACTCTGCTGCTGGTTAGATTATCAGATGTTCTTGAGTATTTAGAGATCATTTTACAAGTCTTTTGTGGGCTGCCCAGTACACAGTTAGAGTTCATTAGCATTGGAAGTGAACATAAAATGGCATCGAGTTTACAGAAATAGAAGCGTGTCTTCTGCAGCATGCTGCCACTGTTCAAGTCAAAGATTTGGGAATTTATGTTTGGGCTGGGATAGAAAATAATAGGCATAGGACTCATTTTTAATGTGATTGTCTACTTAGACTCAGCATAAAGAAAAAACAAAACAAAACAAAACAAAACCCAAAACCCAACAAATTTTAATGCATTTTTTAACTCTTAAGAGACTATATACAAGAAAGTGCTTTGTCTAACCTAAACTGCCCTGAACTACCATAAGCTGAGTAAGTTAATATTAAAGACTGTCAGTGAACTGTAGATCTACAGTAAGACATTTCTTTGGTCCTCCAGGTTTGCATTCTACGTTCTCGTTAAAGTGATCCCAATGACAAATTAGCCTGTGAAAATTGAGAAATATGCAACCAGTAACCTCTCTGAAATTAAGCCCTAGGGTTTGCAATCTTTGCAGACATAAAAACTGAAAAGAAAAAGAGGGAGATGCTTTGATATTTGACATTTAACTTGTGTTAAACATTTTCCTTGGTGAAATTTTTAACAATTCAAGCAAAGGCTGCATTGTATTAATATTTATTACTCCTTGCAGGTAAAACCAATCTGAATCTGACCTTCAGGTACAGGTAAGTGCCTTCCTCATTAGCCTTCATTTATATAAATAGAAAGTTAAATTTGGGCCAATATGGTTTCAAATTTTACTGAGGTAATTTTTTGCTAACTGCTTTCCCCTCCTGCTCAATAAATGAACAACTACAAATACCACTATTTATTTTAGATAATATGCTTCATCTCTCGATTGGACACGTCTCTTCAGGAAAACTGTTACCTGAAGACAGAAATATCTAATCAATATTGACCATAGATATTGCAATTTTATTGCAAATTTATGGGGTTTATACCTCTATGAGGAAAAAAATGATGTTATATCACACCTGTTAGTTCTGCATTAGCAGATTCTCTCCTCCCGCTCTGACCACATACTGCTGCACTGCTGGAAACAGCGAGTCTTTTCCAGGGTATGTAAATATGCTTCTCAGTTCCAACTTTCTGAAACAAAGTGTAGACAATCTCATCTCTTAATGACATAAAAGATAGGAAGGACTGGAGCGATAATTGCAAAAATTCAAGGTAAGAAGAGCCAGAACTCTGCAAATGCAACACATTCACAGAACAAGACCCAGAAAATAACCTTATTCTCTCCTTCAAAGTACAAACTTAGTGGAGTCTCTCGAGAGGACTAGGAAGGCTTCAGGCTTCAAAAGCAGGAGCTGAAGAGCATTAATTAAAAGAAACAGAAACTCCACTCTCCTGAAATGAGCATCTGCTCTGGATTGAGGATTATGTCCTGAAAGAGTATAAACTGAAATCCACTTAACACTTGAAAATTTCACAAGAAGGTACCCTGGAAAGCTGTTCCCCACCCTCAGTACCATCTTCCCTTTCTTCTACATACACAAAAGAATGAATGGGTTTGTAAGCATACCCATTTCTCAACTCATTTCAGCCACCCCTTTCTCTCACAGTAAGTGTAAACCCCAAACCTCTAAAAAAGGAAAAGAAAATAAAAAGTTGAACATGAAATTTCTCATTCTACCTTCAGTAGAGCTCATACTACTTCACTGTGAACATTCACTGCAAATAAACACTCACTGAAAAAAGCACTTTTCCAGTTTGCTTAGAAAAAAACCCCAGATTTTTGCTACCAACATCTCTCTAACATCTGTGTTTAACTCCATCTACTCAACGTTGCTCCCATGCACATGAAAACTCCTAAGGCATGCAAAAACCTACAAGGCTTACACTCTCAAAGTTGTGGCATCACAAAGTATTTATTCACAGAGGGCTAAATGACAATGATGGATGCCATTCTAGTTTGCTGTAAAATACTCCAAAAGATCCTTTATTAAAGCTAATATACCACTAACAAATGAGGCAGGAGCAGGTCCCTTCGTTCAGGAAGGTGTAGCTGTTCATGGATAAATCAAATCCATTCACAACTTTATCTTCCAGGACAGCGGGGAGGATAAGCAAGTTACTGTTAATATCAGGGAAGCAAACTGCTATTGTCAGCCAGGGACACAAATATGATCAAAAATAAATTACATGAAAACAACCAATTTAATTAATATGTAAGCTGGATCAAGGCCAAATGCATAGCAGGATGAAGGAGTGAAATATGTTTTCAGGTAGTTCTTTCTTGTTGCATTTTAAATAAGAGTTATTTCCATGGAAGAACAGCTGATGTCTGCATAGCTCTGTAACTCACAATGCTGAAACGGTCCCAGTAAAAAAGAGTAATTGCCTCTCGTACACAAATAGTCCTCTGTATGCTTGTACAGTCTTTCAGTGTTCTGGGACAAACTAGCTGAAGGTTATAAAGAAACCCCGTGATATTATAAATTTTGAATAGGGAAAATGAATAGATGCAGAGTACACAGTATAATACAACTCACAAGCATTATCATCTCACCCTTTTACAATTTTTACTGAATAGATAGTGCATGATGCAAACAGTATGACAGTCAATTTAGGGCTGAGTGAGCTACAGGGACGTGTTTCTACAACCCCTTAGAATGCGTTTTAAATATAACAATAACTTTCCTCTTTCACACGTTAATACCTTAATTTTCTGTTTGCATTTCACTCACGGTTTGGAAATGTTAGTAAATACACTGAAGTGACGTCTCCTTTTTGATGACAAGGATGCAAACACTTAAATTAGCATGAGCTACCAGGAGAGCAGTAGAAAAATGAGTAGCATTTTTTAATTTTATTTTAACAAGTTCTGTGCATTTTCTAAAGAATGAAGTTTAACAGTTGAACAAACAGCCTATTGTAACTCCAGGAAGCAGAAAAAAAAGCTGCCTCTGGGAAGGAATTTATTAAACTTGTCGTCCCCCCCACCAGACCTACACTGAACTCCGAATTACACAGCATGCATCCCATCTCTAGAAGAACATGATTTGCCTTTCAGTCAGATGCTTCCTGCTGCTGCTGAAACTTAAGCTGTGCTCCCTGAAAAGGTTCAGCTTGAGAATTATTGCTCTGCCATGGTCACAAGGTAAAATATATGGTAGGCTCAGGGGGCCACCAAAGGAAACTGGTGGTCTGAGAAGAAAAATGACCTCTCTATTTGGAATTTATATACACATATATAGATGACCTTTTGCACTTATTCATGCTACATATCTGTAAAGTTTGACTGAGTATCTCATAAACATCATAATAGTGACCTGATTCACCTGCAGTGCACCAAGTGTGGTCCAACCATTTGTAACTTGTTAGCGTCACCTACTAAAGACACTACAAGATTCTTTTTCAGATACCAGTTCATTAGTAAGGCAACTCTCTCTCTCTCAAATTTAAAAAAAAAAAAAAAAAAGAAAGAGGGAGAACGTTGTCTTTTTCTCAGAAGGAACTACAGGCATTTGAATGTTGGACAGAAAGCATGGGATCATTACAACGCCGGAAACTGCACGCTGCTAACAGCATCTTGTAATGTTGTCAGTGCCTCCAAGAGAGCAGATCTTGCAGTTATTTTAAAAGTTAGAACTGTGACTCAAGCCCCCACCCCACAAGGATAGAGAGGTATCTTTTGAATAGAACACAAGGCATCCTTTCTAATGGGAGAACTGAAAGAACCAATTTTTGAGGGGCCCTGAAAGCTCCCCATTTCTGTAGTGTAGGATAATGTACATGCTGTACATGGCAGGATCCGGCCCACAGCGTCCTCTTCAGGAATACACTAAGGTCACTTAAAGAGGGACAGACAGAAGAGGCATGATGTTGTTAACGTAGACATCATTCATCTTGATCACACAGGTACAACTCTGGGATTACGATCAACCAGAAGCTTATAGCCAAATCCCCTAATTATGAAGGAGTAGCCTCAAACAAACATAGTGTCCCCAAAAGATGTAGGAAGTTATATGACCACGTATCTAAGAAGGCAGGCAGACAGCCAGTCTTTACCCAAGATCTACAAATATAACTGTCAGAAGAGAGTTACTAAAGGAAAAATAAGACAATGTTATTCTATGGGGAGATAATCCATGGCTTACACAGACTTTCTCACATGCCTGGGAGTTTTCAATTACACATAAGGGAACCTAACATTTTTTACAGAAATTATCATTTTTTCCCTGTTATTGCAATCAAAAATATCTTTTGTATATGGTACAGAATGTCTAAGCATTTTTTTCTTAAGCAAGTATATACACAAAATGTCATACAAAATGTCTGTGATGTTTTAACACACAGCTTCAATTCACTGTTCAGGAGTTGTGCTGTAGAGAGCAGTGACAGACACACCTTGCTAGGCTTGTACCCTCCCTGAATGATCCTCCTCCCAGACACTTTTCTTTCACACTCTACAGTTAAGCTTTCTCTTCTCCTCCAGATCTCAAATTCCTTATGCTGTTTCCCCGAATAATTATGCACATCGGTCATTTACTGTTTTTCTCAAACATTTTCCTGCTTAACTGCATTTTTTCATTCTCTCTCTTTATATTTTCTTGCTTTTTTATTTAAAATATGAAGTGAGCAGTACAAAAGACTGAGTCAAAATATGAGCCAATGCAAATGTAGTAGAGTGGTTTTTAACCCTTCTAACAACTGAGAGACCCTTCATAAAAGGTGTCTGTTCTTATTGCAGTCTGCCAGAATTGTAGGTATAAAATACATAAATTCCAAGAACTCTAGGAACCCAGAATTGTAAAGTATATACATTCAGAATTTAAATACTTTTTGTCGGTTTGTTTTCTGACACATTTTCTCATATTTGGAGAAAAAAGGTTATAAGAAAGCAGAACAGATTTCAACAATTGCAACTTTCTTATTGCTTGATTTAGAAAAGACTCTAATGAAGTTATACCATAGTATGCATTTTGAGAATTTTAAAATGTTAAGAAATAATAATAGACATTGCAAGGTCTTACAAAGCGTGCTTCTCTTCAATAGAAATTTGAAAATCTAGGGTTATAAGTGGAAAAACAAAAGTATTTGAATAGTTGCAACTGTCTCAAAGACAGATTCTATAAACTGATTAGACATTATCATTGCCATTCCTTCCAACATTCAAGAATATTGGAATGAACTTCTGAAACTTTCTAACTAAACACAACTTTATCCACATTTATATGTTGATTTTTACAAGTAAAGGTTTTATGCAAAGCAGAAGTTCTTATACAACCGATAATAGAAACAATTTAGGCATATATGATCATATGATATGATGTACTAACCAAGAGGTTAGTACACAACCTGTAATTCAGGGTATAGCATCTCTTTAAAATGTTTTTAATTAGCAAGTATAAGGAAACCTAAGATTAATTAGTTTCAGATGGATGTTTTATCTTCCAAAAATGTCAGAAAATATCCCTATTGCAGATGTGATAAAAAAAAAAAAAAGCAAGCTATATTGGCACATTATAATTCCACATGCTCAAAAAATTCTTACAGGTATGAAAGTATTTCAGGTGATGATTTAAAGCATTGAATCATTTAGGACTGGAAAAGACCTCTAAGCTCATCAAGTCCAACCGTCAACACAACACTGTTATGACCACTAAACCATGCCCTGAAGTGCCACATCTTTAAACTTTTTATTCTCAGATTATACTTTAACATTACTGAAGTACTTCAAAGCACTTAGTGACGATGTATTACGTTTATGGCACTGCCATGTTCCTTCAATGTTAAACTACTTTGAGTGACAGACATTTTACACCAAGATGGAATTTAAGCAAATGGAATGATTTGTATTTTACACGTTTTGTGTAGCTGATGCCTCACCTGCATTTCTGATAATGGTAGGACTAAACCAATAAGCTACAGTTCATTTTATTCATAATAAAAGCTGTGTACAAGAATTCATTATGTCCCAGCTGATTCCAAAACCCATTTAATGAAATGCATGTTTTTGAAGGCTCAGAGGTACCGCATTGTTTGCACTATTATTTAAGAACCACTGAGTACGATTGCAACAGTAACTCTGTTAAACACTTTCTAGTCTTCTCAGCGCACGTTTATTTTCTACATCAACTTTTGCTCTTTTACGATATTTTAAAGATAATTCAGCATCTAAGCAATGCCACACTTCAGCAGACTGAAGTTAGCAGGACATTTTTCTGGGAAGGGGAAAAAGGAAAAAAAAAAAAGTTTCTGGCAAAAAGCCTACCTCATCTACATGAATTATAAGAGGATTAAAATAATTTGCTGTCTCTAGGTCTCTCTAACCTTGCAAGGAAATTTTTAAGCATTTCAGAAGCAAATTTACATAAATGCAATAAAAGTTTCAAATCTTGGATTTGTATTTCCCAAAATACCTTTTCACCATTAACTTTTCATTTCAATAGCAGTAAGAAATGAAGCCTTTGTTCTGGCTATTTAAATTAACAGCACCTCCATACAGTTCTTTAGATTAAAATATTCACGAGCTAAGTGAAGTCACAGCATGAAGGTGATTTAAAGGCAACAGAATGCAACTCTAAGCTTGACCAGCTTGTAGGAAGCATCCCCCAGTGTACCCTGGCCAGGACAGGTGCTGGTTCAGAATCCATAGCTAACCATACCACAAGGCTAACAGGCTGCCCCTTGTAGCTGAGGGCACCTGATGTGAATGTACTTTTCACCCCAGGCAAACATATGGCTGTCTTAGGTCAGAATCTACTTCAACAGCTAGAAGTAGGCTGATGTGAATTTTGGATAACTGAATTGCTTTAAAAAACTCAGTAAAATTGTATCACATTTTGAAGACTACAGCTGGTCATAAAGTTTAGATCTAGATTTTTGACCTTTGATGCCTGTCCTTCTCAAACCTCTCCTATAGAAATGGCCTTCAGTTACAATCTTCCCAGAGTTTGAGATCATTCTGTTAGGCCATCCAATAAAAGTATTTTCTGTTTAAAACCAAAATTATTTTTAAGTCTATATAATGTCATGACATTTAGCAAGAAAAAGTTAAAAAAAAAAAAGAAAAAAGCCTAAGTACCCATACATTGATGTCTACACTAGTTCTGGTGGCAGGAAGTATTAACAGAATATATTTCCCACTGTGATGAAATGCATTTCTGTACAAAGCTAAGTGTTCTCATTTGACCCATCTTCCTGTTATGACTGTAAACATTATGGAGTACGTGTACCATGGACAGAATGGAAGTACTGGGATAACTTTTGTTGAAAAAGGAATTATGATTAAAATAAAAGTACTAAATGGTTAAGCAAATAAGGATTGATTTAAGGCAAGTGCAATGCTGTAGTAAGAGTAATCCATAGCTTTGGGAGAGCTACTGCACTGCACTTCTATCTGTAAAGACTGTTTCTAGATGGCAAAGTGTTCTTGATTCATGTTACGAGCTTGATTCATGTTACGTGTTAAGTTCCTAAATACTGATAATGATGGCATCCATCTCCGAAGGTAATCCATATTAATGGATATTAATCATTAATGCTCTGCACATAATAAAAAAAAAAGTAATTGCTGTTAAGATACTTAGCATTACTTAATAATCCTCCCAGAAGAACTTTTCAGTCACTTTATCCTTGCAAATCCAAAAGATTATTTAAGGTTTCTCTCTGTCATTTTAAAACGTGTCCATTGTAGATTCCTGCCCTGGCATGGCACTGGGGGTGTCTTTTAAAATTACTCCTATGGAATGGCACTCCTCTGAGTGAGGAACTGTTAGGACATGAAAAATTGTTAAGAAAAAGATTCAGAACCTGATAAGATGAAAAAAGTGCTAGATCTTAAGAGGGAATATTTTCCAATCACGTTCATAAACATAATCCACAAATTCTCTCCTTTTTTTTTTTTTTTTTCTGAAAAAAATATAATACTTTAACTAAAATCACCCTGGATTCAAATATGAAATTAGTGGGTTTTAAGAGAGGTGTAAAACTTAACAGGAAAGAATGCAGGAAAAAAGATTGAAGAATTTCTTTTTAAGCTTTCAGCAACTAGTTCCTTCCCCTTGTTTTCACCCATTAAAAGTTCTTATTGTGTAATTTTCACTGGGCAGTTTATCATTCTTGTTACTAAACGTCTTTTGTTACAAGTGCATTAATACAGCTTGCATTAGGGTCCAGTCTCACTCATTAAATTTTAAATCAAGACGTACTCCTCACATCTCTGGAGTTACTCTACATTCCTGCTGGTGAAACAGGGCAGTATTTGGGATTTTCTTTTTTACTGTTAATAATTGAATCATTTCCACTATTCTGTTATTCTGATACTCTTCTCCTGGCAGTAATACCCCAGCATGGATAGCATGAAGCATTTGTCCTTACAGATTGTTACTGTGTTCACACAGCTGTTACTCAGGCACTAAATATAAGGTGGTTGATAGAAAAAGACTTCGTGAAGCCATACATCAGGACGAAAGTTTTATAGCTTTAGTGTTGCTTACAAATCAATTCCTCTGAGTTGGTCTACCATTAGCAGCTTTTAAGATTGCCTAGAGCTGTGTCATTCACGGCCATTTTGACACATTAATGCATTAATGGGATGTGCAGGCTGACATAACTTCTCTGAAGTACTATTACAGTAATTACTAGGAGTCTTCAATATGACATGCAAAGTTAAGAAAGGTGACACAGGAGTATGTAGATACTAAGACACTCTTAAAACATTCGTTCAACTTCGACAACGCATAATTAAGAAACTACAAAAACATTGAGACAAGGATTGTCTGCTATGTACACTGTCAGAGAAAACAAGCATGAATGAAAAAGGCAATTATGTGAAAATGACAGCTGATACTATCACACAATTCTGTTTCAGTAAAGAGTGTAAGAGAAGCAGGGTAAAAAGTACTACGTCTGCTCAGTTCAGTTATTTCAGAGAAATGTTAAAACCTCATTAGTTTTTAGTAAAAAGGATGCAAATTTTCGAAGCCATTGAGGAGGTAGCAGATGGCAGTAATGAATCCTGAGTCTGTGTTTAGAACTTTTGAAACTCACAACAAAATGCATTTCTGGATTGCTTCAATTATCACAGATGTCTCCTAAAGCAAATTAGTGAGAGCATGGGACGTTATCTGGAAAACAGATCTCTGCTGTTAAAAAACATCATGTTAACTTTATTCTTTCTCAGTAAGGTTTATTTTTCCTAAGATAGGCATTACTCTGAATTACAAATTAAGAATGCTGAACATTACTTCCCTTTTCATCTGAAACCACTCTTCCATCTTCCACGTTTTATTTAATAAACTGGTTCAATGGATCAAGTACCTTAATATCAAAATTCCTCACTTGGAACTAGAGACCATCAGTATCTTGACAACTCATTGCCTCGCAGCCTGTTGAGTGAAGTGCTATATAGGGGTAGTTCCCTGGAAACCATCTTTGTGCTGTTGTACAACGCTGGCACTATGGGGAGTAAACACATCTGGAGTACTTCTGGCTTAAGGCTACACACAGGTATTTTAGGACTCTGAAGTCTTTATAGTACATTTAAACATCATGTTTAGGATGATGAAATCACCATTCTTAGAGATAACAGTTTCAGAAAATTTCTCTAGGTTGCTCACTCATGGCAGGCACATAAAAATAAATATACAAATATGTGACATTAATTTAAAAAATTAATCCTTCTAAAAGCCATTCAATACCTCTAAGGTTACTCTAGGGAGGCATTTTTTTTGCTGCCAAAGTAAAGAGGTAGAAAGTGGTCTTAAAAGAAACCTTGTGAAGAGTTTATGTTGTTGAAACACGTCCTGAACACCTCTCTTCCTGCCTAAGACCCAGGTGTAACAGCCTACTCCTTCCTTCACGTCCCCGTCTACATATGCCAGGTCAACAGCCTTCCTTGAGCTTAGAGTTGATACTTGGAGTATAACTATTTTCAGCAGGTAAATAGTTAACTTTTTGGGGGAAAACATATTTTCAAATCACCATACCTAAAGCTAAATTGCTGTTTTGCAAGAACAAGGGCTGATTAAGGACATAAACACTTGGTTGTTAATTGTTTACAGCCATAAACTATTTCTATATTTAGCCAGAGACACATTTTAAATCACTGCAGTTTATTTTATAATCTGAAATATCCAGCGAGAATATGGGTGATATTTTAACTGATTCATAAATATTTAAAAGTCTGCTGATTTTCAAACGTGTCTTTCTGCAATCTGTTTTTCATAAATACTGAATTTAGTGACAGGTTATTTTCAGTAAAATAGCACAATTATCATTCTTCTAGAAAAACAGTTAAAATAGCACAGAAAATCTTTAAGACTAGGAAGTTAGTATGATTTATTACCTAAAAGGTACTAATGTATTTCAGAGGCATGCTAGAGCTGTATTTCTGTTGCTCCTATTAAGAAATTCTAGCTTCCAGCTTGCCAGTTTGATATATATTTCTTCACATGCCTCACGTTTCTCATTGTTGTCAGAAGGACAAAGCGAACTTGACAGCAATATTTACTCTATTCTGCCAAGGCAAGAATATTTGAAAACTGATTAGGAAGGAAAGCAACTAAGATTGCTAAATAAATAAATAAATCCCAGAGGGCCTTATGGGGGGTGGGGGGAAGTGAAAAAAAGTTTTCCTTTCTCTTTCTACAACATACAGAAATTTTAGCTTTAAATGCAAATGAATTTCATAGAAAAGTTTTTACCTGTTAGGAACAATCAGCCAGATTAGCCAAATCAATGCCACGCACAAGCTAGGATAAGACAGAACATTAAGAAGTTTTGTTAGCCATCCCCTTCTCCCACTAGAACTGGGTGCTTTCAAATAATCAGATACTTGAAACAGAAGATGACACCCAGAAGTAATTCTCTACCAGTTAAATGCTCTGTAGCTACCTACACGCAGTACATTCATTTCCCTGACAATATGGAAAGGGATTCTCATCTGATGCACTATCCAAGTACAGTATTGACTGTTGCTCTTCACCGGCTGCACACACTAGCCTAGCCTTTGAGGAATGACAAACCTGGCATCCCGTCACTAGTCCCATACACAAAGCTGCTTTCAAGAAAGAATCAGTATCTGTATTTCCTAAATTAACTCCATTCGCAGGCCCCAAGACCCTGGAACTAAAGACCCAGCAAAAGTAAAGATCTGCAAAATGCTCTTTCCAACTTCATAAAAACTGTTAAAAAAAAAATTCTTCTGATGACATCATGTTGTAATGACAGAGATTCTTATAATACAAAATTAGAAATAATATTTCTGTATGTCAGTGTGATCTTCATAGGCATATGCTCCTCAAAACAAATTAAAACTCCTCTGGGAAGAAAATGTATTTTCAGGACAAATTAAAAACAAACAGACAATACCATAAAACACTTGGTTACCTGAAATTAAGTTGCCTTGTAAGAGATACAATCAAAGGAGATCTTAAAGTTACTTAATTACATCAGTGTGTTTAGAGATCTTCATTCTAGATAAGAAATCAAATATATAAAAAGGAAATGATGCATCGCTCAGTACAACATAGCAGAAGAATTAACTACCCTGTGAACCTAGACCCCTTTAATGTCAACACTTAGGTTAAAGCAAATCCAATTGACAGGAGAGAAGATAGCCCTGGAGAGTCAGGTTAAAATGTTCTGATTTTTATTTTTTTTTTAATTAGCAGCAGACAAGAAAATGTAGCGGAAATAATGATGTTGTATCCAAGTTCAGCTGAATAACTTTAAGTTGGAAAAGCCAAAATGAAAGAAAAATCCTTTGAATTATACAACACTGAAATACATCACAATGAACAGAAGCATTGCTCCCCTGGAAACAAACATTGTGTTCAATTAGAAACACAGAAAGCAATTCCGACACATCAGATGAGAATAAACAAGTATAGAAACAGAGATTAAAGACTTACATATGCATCTTATACTGTAGATTATGATCAAAGGGTGCAATGTCAGGGAACAGATGACCCCAATTTCTACTGTAGTGGGCTCTTCCATTTATATTTAAAAGAAACAACATTGCACAGAGACAGATAATTTTAAAAACAGCTTTAGATAATCTAAAGTAAAAAGTGTTTATAGATGAATTAACTTGTCCTGCATGAATGAAAAACAGAGTTTCAACCCTACACATTTAAGAAGGATTCAGATGTATCACTTCTGGAGTTAGCACAAGTGCCTTTGTTTAGCTTTCTCCCTTTCAACAGTAGCTTCTTTTAAAAAAATCCACAATTTTAAGAGCTGTATCAGAAAGTGCTGTTTCCTATAGCACATCATAAATCTTCACACCAGCCAGGATGTGGGTTGAGCTCTAGACTACTCACTTGGTGAAGGCTAAGACGTATGAACTGCACACAGATAAACATGGGTTTTAATTTTCAAATTATGTATTCTGACATCACAGAACATAAAACTTTGACATACAAATCCATCTATGAGGTGTTAATCTAAAACTGGAGCTGAGGCTGTCAGAAGAATGGTTTCCTCCATTTCTAGCAGTGCTTTGCTTCACAAGAATAAACCTCAAATGAGTACAAACTATTGGGAAAGTCTAGAGCCACTACTAAAGAATCCCCAGAAGAAAAAGGGGGAAGGAAAGGATATACTACAGGGTCTCTCTGCCTGCATAAAGCAAACGCAAGGAACTTGACCAATACACTGTCTCTCCAGAAGCAAGACATTTATATAATGCATAATGTACTGCATTCCTCTTTCATAACGAATTCATATGTAACAAAATAAACAGAACGACTAAAGCAACATCCTCAGGGAAACCACTAAATAGAGCTCATTTCATAGGCAGCAACAATGAGAAAAGATCAGTCAGTTACTGCAGTTCTAATAACAAACAACATATTGTTCATAACAGAAACTTAAATAACACTGTTTCAGGTGACCAAACCACACCAGGGACTGGAATCTTTCCTCCTGCTCCCCTAGAATTTTATTTCACTCTGGAACTAGAAAGGAAGGACAACAGCATCCCAGTCTTCCCCATAGCATTTTTTTTCCTGCATATGGGCATTACGGTGACTGCAATGATCCCCAGGGCTTCCCTCTTTCTCAGCCAACACACATCGGGACTCTGGCAGAATCTTTGCAACAAAAGGTTTCTTAGCACTGAAAGCCAATGGGAATAACTTCTAAAAGGTCTGTGCCATGTGCAGTCTAAAGGCAAAGTGAACAACATTCACGTCATGTTGCACCTCTCTGTACCATCATTACACAGAAATACACAGAATCATTACAGTTGGAAAAGACCTCCAAGACCATCAAGTTCAACCATCTAGCCAACATTCTCACGACCATTACATCACATCCTAAAGTGCCACAGCTATACATTTTTTTAACACCTCTGGGGATGGTGACTCCACACTCTACTAGCTCAGGATGAAATATTTTTTTCTTCATCGCCTCAGCTCCACCAAACACATCACAAACACTGACAGTGTGTCAGCTCCACCCAACACGTCACAGAATACCCAGAGTATACTTCTACCTTTTATTTCAGACTTCTAATAACATTTTCTTCCATTTATCTTTGTACTTACTTGCTTACAAATACATCTTTTTCTCCACTGTGTGAAATATCAGCTCATATAAAAGCCATAGATACTTTAGAAAATATATCCCAAAATTAAGTTAGACATGAAGATGGAATAAGTAGGCATACACCAAACTGCAAACACAGCTTCGTGGGTTTAGTTTGCAATTCACACCTATGCTAAGAACCAACAGACAAAATTGTATTCAAGTCAATCTGTTTGTGATTTCAAATATGAAATGCCAGCATGTGAGCTTGGGTAAGCTACAGAGATGTGATTATTATATAAAACATAAACATAGAACTGCCACTCACACAGGAAAGAGGCTCCTGGTGAATTTAGTAATTTAGAGTTAATCTGAGCGACATCCGAGCGAAGATTTTGCAGGATTGCAATGTTGCTCTCAGTACCCCTCATTTCAGCCAGGCCATCTTTAGATACCTCAGTCCCTCAGGGGACAGAGCTCTTACAGATGTACATGTGGTCTGCTATGATCGTCCTGCCTTTCATTAAAAGAAAGAGACTAAGTACCTCAACTCCTAATTATATTTTAGGCTTTTTTTAGTAATCTTTCCAAAGATCATTAACACATTTTCTCAGTACTAGACCTGACAATTAGACAGAGTATTTCAATAGTTGATCAACCACTGTAAAATAGTAATGAATAAAATTCACATATAATTCCACTCAGACTCTCATAACAGAGTTTAATTGAGCTTTAAGTGATTTGAAACACTTCATTTGGTTCTTTTCATAAAAATAAATTTGACCCATTCTGAATTCTTGTGTCTGTGTCTTAAGAATGCTACATTTAAAAAGCATTCTTTCCAGTAGCAACTGTTTACAAATTTGTATGAAAGAGATGTAATCAGAACAGTGTGTATTCTATAGTATTTCATGAGGTCTACATATTCTTATAGGTTTTTTTCTACCAAAATATTAATGGAAATGTAAAATGAAAGTTGCAACTTAATACCCTGAATATATGCAAAATAAAATGTCTCTTCTGGTACACATCAATTTTAGTTTGTTGTTGCACCTCCTAGAAAGGTTGTCCCGTATGTTCATAGAAGACTGGGTTTTGAACTATTAAACAGAAGATAACTGATTTGGAGAAACCTAAAAGCATAAGATAAAAACATTTCTTACCGACACTTAAATAAAAAAATCTATTTAATATAATGGGAATTTCTGAGTCAACCCTGCAAGAGGTGGTTCTTTATGAAAAAAGTACATGATATGATTAATGAAAATTCTCAGTCTACAAAAACGTCTTTGGAAATAATGAAATTGAAGCTTTTTCAGTTTTCTATTCCCCAGATTGTACGAAAATTCCCCATATTTGTGTTACAGGATGTGGTTTTAATCATACATGGAGAGGAAAAAAAACCCCACATCCTTCAATCCAAAAAGACATTTACATGTACATAGAAAAACATTTTAATACTGTTTTAGGCTACAAATAAATGACACTATATGCAGTAAAGAAAACACTTCCACAGGACTATATGATTTGTTAAATAAATAACATAGATAACTACTTTTATTTCCTACCTGAAAGATATTCCAATAGCTTTTCCTTAGAATACCCAAACTTAGCTCCAAAGTAGCTATTCCAGTACCTGTAGAACCCAGTTTAGCAACACAAAGCCTCTTTAGAAATTAACAGGCGTGCTGCAAAGGCGTAAACAAATGTATAGGCCAGCACGTAACCTTCAGATTCACTACATTTCTCAGTTGTTGAAAGTGTTGTCTAACTCATTTCAGGAGACTCTGTAAAAATACTGAAATAGCCTGAAAAAGAACCTCTGCTACTTGCTAGGAGATGTTAAAAGTAAAATTTACTGTTACACTATTAAGAGCACTTTGTACTGTACACAACAGTTAGCTGACTGCCAAACACAGAAGAAGAAGAATACAGTACCAGCTTCTCTGGATGAGGTTGCATGTAACAAGACAGGGATGCACAGTAAGTACCTCAGCAGTCTCTCTCACAGAGATTCAGGTCACTTCCTATTTGCCATTTACATGGAACTAATTACCAATTCTGAAACTGAAGAAATCATCGGACACATGGTAAATTGAAGACATGACAGCATTATTATATAGAAGCTACAATTCTGCTAAAATCTCCATTACTAGCTTTTAAGAAGCAAATAATTATTTACAACCCCCCCCAAAAAAAGAATATTAATATTTATGACGTTATAAATCTCCATGAAACCAGCACCTACTTACAGAGGAAAAAAAAATTATAGGTTGTTCAGAAGTCTAATCATTTTGTCAAAATCTGCAAAATCCCATGGAATGTATATTACAGCATCAGAGCCATCGTCCTTATCTTCACAAGTACGTCAGAAACACTGCTATGTCATTTATGTATTCCAGTATGCCAAGTATGAAAAATAATTTGGGAGGAACTAGGAATGGACTGAAAGGTAGATTGCTCCACACTCATTTAAAAAAAAAGTTCAAATGATGCCATTGCTCACAGTAGATTTGAAAGTTGGTGGAGAAAATACCCTGTGAATAGAAAAGTACATTTTCCCTACTGGGTTAAATACCAGTCAAGCAGAGCTGAGGGGAAGCCATTATAAACCACCACCCCCTTCATTAATTTGGATTTTTCAGGATTTTGACAAGTCTGCCAAGCTGTCCCATGAACATCATAATTCTTAAATGGATTCCTCTGAGCACTGAGTAGAAGTTGCATCACAACACCTACAGACACTGCCCAAGAAAGCTAAAGAAATTGTGGTAATTAGGCCTCAAATCTAACTGAGAAAGTTGAAAGTTCAGTGCTTCCTATGTCCCTCTCATAACATGAAAAGTAAAAAAGTAGCTCATGCTAACTCTCAAGGAGATTTGCACATCAGTCCCTATTGCCAGACATGTCCTCCAACATGTGATGACATTTGATGCATCTAGAGCTGCTACCCAAAACATCATCTCCCACACACTGCTGGTGACACAGTTACTTGATACAAAACAATTTTAAGATTACAATTTATTATGTGTACTATTTCATGAAAATTTAATCAAGATGTCCTGTTACATACAGATGCTCAACATGTGCTAGACAGCAGTCAACCTCATCATTGGCTGCAAAAGAGGTGCTTTAGATTAGAAACAGAAACACAAATGTGTAAATGGAGTACTCGGTATCTGCACAGAAACAAACACCAGAACAATGACCTGGATTGGAAGTTATCTTTCAGAGACAGAAAAAAAATTAAAATCTGAGAGTTTAGAAAAATCGCCCAAAGTCTGAGAAAGATTTGGACTTGCTGACTCTGCTTTTCTTAAAAAGGGAGTATTTGTTTAAAAGTTACACATATAAAATGTACATCATTCTTCTAAGGCTGAGGATACGAAAACAAATCAACCAACCAACCAACAAACCCACCCACAGGTTTTTTTACTCTCATTATCTTTTTCTTTAGAGTAAGTTGGCTGTCATTACCCGTGCTTCATCTAACGACTGCACAAACCTCAAGCAACTTGAACCATAAGAATGTTCTAGCAAGCCAAAAAATAACTAATGTGACTGATCAATCTATTATAATAAATATATGTTAGAAGACATTAATTCCAAATACTGGAAAAAAAGTTATTTAAAACCAGAAAACCAAGAACAAGTAATAATTAAGGGCTGGTATTCACACAGATAACTGCTACTTCCAAATGGCATCCTGGTACACAATAACAGATTTTATCAGACTTGTTATTCATCTGGCCCAACTTCATACTGAAAATCATCTACAGATAATAAGAACAGAATGTGAAGATCTATTATATAGTCTTTTTTCCAGAATTTAATCATATTCTCAGGGAAAAATTTGTTCTGCTATAACAAAGAATAAAAGTTAGTAAACCAGTAAAGATAACGAACTAAACTTAATAGCTTGTATCAAATGGATAGGGCTTGTTGGGCTTTTTTTGAATAAATGGAAACTGTGACTAAGAAGCGGTACATGGATAGAAATGGAGAATGTAATTGCCATAATACAGCACATCAGTGGCCCACGTATTCCAGCATTCTGTCTTCATAAACATGCATAAAAAATGCTTAATGAAGTAAACAGGATATGCATAAATTATCAGCTGCCTTCAGCAAATGCTTCGTGAACTCAGAGCTGACTTTACGTCACTAGTATTTAAAAGGGCACACACAGAACCAATCTTGAACGACTTTCAGAGAAAAAAGGTGTGTTCAGTGTGGAAATGATCTTTTCTGCAATTTTCATATTGTGCTTCTTTTTGTATTTTGGGCAGAAATGTATTCCTTGCCACTCAGGTTGAATCTACTGGTGTACATTAATACATTTCTTCAGCCTAATTTTTCCAACCTTGTCCTGCGATAATGAGTTACAGATGTAGGGCTACTGCAGTGTCACATGAATTGCTTGTTCAGGAAGACTGTGATTACTTTCTGCTTTCTCATGAATATTTCTTATTTCTGTATCAGTAATTCAACTACTGTTTTTGTTCTGGTCCCTCGTGAACACACACATCGTTACTTTATAAAATAGAGGGAATAATTTATGCATTAACATGCAGTTAATGAATCATAATAAAAATCATCTCGTAGAAAATTACTAAATGCAAAGATCAACACAAACACGCAAGATCCAATTTAATTACTAGATTCCATTGGCAGAAGCCACGGGAAGGAAAAATCGCAGGACTGCAGTGGTGCAAGTTTCACAAAGACAAAGTAACAAAGTTACCAAAACACACTTTCCAAGCCTGAAACCACACTATCGGGTCTAAGGGGCAGAGAGCAACAGAACGGTACGATGATTCACCAGCAGCTCTTATCAACATCAGGACACTCAACAAATCTGGGCAAGAAACTGTGTAATAAAGGGCACATGCCCTGTGCTCCCTAACCCTCATAACCTCAGGGGACCAGCCCTGAGAACAGCACTGAACCCTTCACAGTTGCCACCTTCTAACCATGTGATGTGTGTTCACAGTCTCGCTTCTGATTTGGGGATGTTCTTCACTTTGTTAACTAACCAGCTGCTTGGCTTTCATGACTGTTGCAGATCCTTACTTACAGTCCATAAGCTAATAAATATAGTTAAGGTCTTTGTTCTATTTAATACCAGAATGTTTATTCCTAATGGTATCAACAGTATCACCCGGGACTAGCCATTAGGAGAGTGAATCCAACACCAGCATGCACAAAGCAATTTAAATGATGATTTAGTATTAAACCATAAAAAAGAATTGCAAGTATGATGGCCTGCAGACCAAACCCCAAAGGTTCATGATCAGTATGATCTATTCTCTTTAGAATTTATTATTCTTAACAATCAAAATATTTTCCTAAGTTATTAGAATGGGTAAGTAATATTTTGTATTAAGACAAAAGGATAGGTTTTTTTCACATCAAGTATGTGGTGATTTAATTCCTCACTTTACTAAATGAATTTCTTCAATTCTAATTATCAATCAAACGTTCAATTGTTTTACACAATCATTTTGAATACAAGTTGCTACTTCACCTGCAGAGGTCAAGGACTGAATAAGGAAGAAATCCTGTTATTTGTGTGACAGAAGTCTAAATGCTATACCAAGCACTAAATGTTGGTCATCCTTCCACAGGTATCTACTCTGACCACTTAACAGTACACCTCCTCTTACTGCGATTGGCACTCAGTTGATCATGCCCATTCAGTCACACAATCAGCTCAAAGAGAGGCCATGGGCCTCCTGAAGCCCATTAGAAACCATGTCTGGTGAATGACACATCCCAGCTGGAGGCACTGCCCCGCGACATGGGAAGGCAGGATTCTTAGCTCGTTGACAGCTGTTTGTTGATATACCAGGAAGTTAGGAAGAAAAATTGATTTGTTTTTAAAACATATCCTTCTATCACTAGAAGCTGCCTGTGCAGCACCTTCTCTAAACAAAGTAGGATACAATCTCAAAAGCGAAGAATCGGGGTTCTACAGCAAGTAGTATCCAGTTGGTCTCATATTCCCATTGAGTAGAATTATAAGAAAAATGCAAGATCCATGGTAAAAGTTCATAATCCTCTTTTATTCAGAGCTAACTGCAACTTCATACTTCTGTGACAAAGGTCTACGTTTGAAGTCTGAGTGAAATACCACTGTACATGTGCTACTACAGAATTCTGCTAGAAAAGACTTTTTGTATTGCAATTTTCAAGACCAGCCCTAAGAACTGCTCCAATTTATCTGGGTTTGTCATTGGGGTTTTTCTCTCCTCTTTGGATGTTCCACTTAAAGATTAAGATGAAAAAATTCAGAAACTTACTGTTTGTTACTCTGGTTAAAGTTACCAATTAACGACTAGTGCTGGACTTCAAACAGTCCTCAAGTGCAGTAAATTATGTGATCTGCCTTGTTCTAATACTTCTATAGTCCCATTAAATTCCAGCAATCCTTTATGGTAAAGATCACACAAAAAGAATAATATAACTTTTTGTAAATGAACCACAGCTTTGGTATCAGTAGGAAACCCAAATTTTAAGTTAATTATTAAAGGAAACTCATTATCATTAATAGCTTCTATGTAACATCTACTGAATCCATTCACAGCTGTTAAGGAATCAGAGCAGATATTAAATTAACTCTAAAGCCATTTTTCTTCCCATTCTGTGCCTTCAGATGTTGTAAGCATAAGAACTGGCAATTTAGACCACAAATGAGTTGTGGTTCCACTGTCATTTACTGTTCAACAGGACTGGCAAATGGCAAAGTACTTTTTTTTCCTCCCTTAATCAAAGTGGGCAAAGGGTGGACAGGATCTGCATTTCAGACCACGTGACAAGTTTAGTGCCTGTGGCCAACTGTCATTAATGCAGAAGTCACAAAGCTCATATACATTTCCTCGCTCTCTGCTTGTTTTTCAAACCTACAAAAAGTGCAAGACCATCACTGTGCTCAAGGGAAAGCCATCGCTGGCTAACGATAACAATTTTGAGAGGTTCAAGGAAAAAACGTTAGATGATGCTTACGTGACTGAAGAATTTCCTTCAATGCATACACAAGCAAAACCAGTCTTAGAAGGAACGGTGAAGTTACTTGGCTTGGCACTGCTAGTACTAAGAATTAACCGCATTTAATGTGAACTTGTTTGTCATAATGAGCTTCATCTAATTCCATCCTTCAGAAACCTTCATTTATCTAACTTAGAAAGAATATGTTAAACAAAAGCACTTCACAATATTAGTGCAATTTACATCAAATGCACTAGAGAAAATTACCTAATACAATTTTCTAAACCATTTAGTATTATGAACTAGGAACTAAAAGAGAAAATTACATTTTATGATTTGTAGGCTATTGAAAACGCTCTACACGTGAGTTCACACAAACTGCATTACCTTCCTGCTCTCTCAATGGTAAGAGGCCTTAATAAACCAGAGAACCAGAAACAATATTCTTTGAATTATGCAGAAAAATACGTTAAGTCCCTCTGACTCTGCATGAGCAAGACACTGCTTGTGGCCTCTTCTCAGACTTTGGCACCTGAGCCAGGGAACTCGCTTCTCACCTTGGCTTGATTTATTTTGAAAGCAAAAGGAGGACAGGAGCGCTGAAACAAGCTCTGTTTTTCAAACACAGAACGTACGGCTGGACCAATATCTGGGGATATCGTTAGCACTTTTGTCACTTGCCTGATGTTTGCACAAAATGACATAAATGTGATTGAGTCACCCACCTTTTGCCCCCAAATATAAATAAAAAAATAATCTTGAAAGCTATCAGTAAAGAAAAAAGGTCAAAACCAAAAGTACTGGTTAACCTACAGGCTATTCTATAGAAAATTACAGACCTAGAAACTTCCCCGGGGATTCTCTCTTTTGTTACGCGGTAGCTGTTCAGGAAAAAATAATTCACAGTTCTACAAAATAAAATTCCATGAGTAGTGAGAACACAAAATTCTTGCTATAATATATAGATTTGATATGTAATCAGAGCTAAAAGCTGGAAATCTTCCTGAGAAAGGACGAAGGTGTATTTTGAAGCTCAAAATTTGAAACGTTGACGGCATCTGGAAAATTTTGGGATTAATAGTATTAGATCATACTTCTCAGAAAGGCAAGCAGGCACAGTAATAAGAACTGTAAAATCATTAAAACATTTCTTTCCAGAAGGCAATATTTGGAGATGCCCTAAAATAGCTCTTACTAATACATCATCTAATTCTGTAGACAATAAATAATTTTTTAAAATTGAATTTACTAATATAAAAACTCACTTTCAGTAAATATTGTTACACTAACCAAACAGTCTTTAAAATATTTAAACTACTAAAAGGAAAACTTTGTGTTTAAGGTCAAGAGATGAGAAATTCAGAGTGCATAAAAATGTATATTTTGACATAAATCTGTAGATCATAGTGTCTAATATAAAGAATTTCTACTTCAATATATTATTCTGCTCCTTAAGGGCAGGAAAGTTCTTCTGTTCAATTGGTACAATAATCACAATGGAGACAAATTATATTTCCAGGAACAAAAGAATTACACAAATACCAAAATGAACAGCTTGCTTCTATTAATTGCTTTAGAAATAATATGCTTCTATTAATTGTTTTAGAAATAACAAATAATTTTATTTTTTTCCTCTTCCCTTGTGTATTTTTCTGCTTTTGTAGCATAGCATTACTGGCCTTTCATTTGTTAAATTAGATGACGGTCGGGTTTAACCTAGGTTAAACTACAAAACTTCAAATAAATGCTTAATTCAAAACCCACTCTATACACCAACCAGAATTAAGGTCAAATCAACATAGGCTACTGTGCTAACAACAATCCATTACAGCCATCAAACTTTGGTTACTAAAACCAACCAACTAATTCGAGGAATCTCAGAAAGCAAGTTGATGAAATTGTGTGTTTGTAGTTTTTATCTGACAACAGTATTTGATCAAATGCAGTGGAGACCGATTTCTAATTGATATCTCAGACTATAAACTTCAAGTGTGTTAGAGATACGATTTTCACTTACACAGTGATGACTACTTCATCCTTCCCCCACACCATAAATGTCTCTTAGACATTTAGGATACCAGAAAGCTTGAAAAATACCAAGATATCTGTATGTCAGCTAAAGAAAAAGTTCTGCTAGATTAGGAATTTACAGAACTCTCTAGGAAGAATGGTATAGAAAAAAAACAAGGCAAAATTGCCTAACATAATTCTATATATCAGGTCAAGAGAAAACAGAAGCCACTGAGCTCTTTTTTCCTAAAACAAGACCTATTGAGAGAAAAGTAATTATTAAATCATGCTATGTGGGGCAACAAAGCTAACACAGAAATACTGCAGACATCACCTTTTTCCTGGACAGAAAGATTAGCAGTTCCACAGTTAGATTTCTGCTCTCTTTTAGGGGATTTGGATGTATAAAAGTGTTAAATCTCTCCAGGGATTTTGAGAACTCATATATAAATTGTGGAATAAAAATAAAGTTCCCTAAGTATGCAGCTAGAACAAGTACATCAGTGATTATACATGGCAGGTATTCAAGCAGCCTGGTACAGTGCAATAGATGTGCATCAAAGTCACATGGGACTACATGTGGGATTTATGTCAAAATGAACTGAAAAGGAAACTGAAGAGAGCATCTTAGTCATTCTAAGCTTTTCTAAGTAGTATCTTCATAGAAATACGGGACACAAAAAGAGAGTGACTGATAAAATTTTTGTTGCTATAGCAGTTAGTAATATCCATAGCAGCCCATTAAATATTTGCTATAAAATCTTAACACAACAAAATAAATCAAAGTACTTCATTGTTCCGCCCTATCTTAAATGCCTAAGTCCTGAAGGTAGAAAAATAAAGTAGCCATCAGAATGGGCTACTATCCACGAGATCCAATACAACTGATAGTAAATTTGAGACTAAGCAAGATCTTCAAAACTCCAGAGCTTAAAAAGACAGTCAAAGGCTAACAAATTATAATACTTAATATTTGCTGCTGTGTATAAGTAATGGAACAAATTTTATGAAATTGACACATTTAGTAAGATAGCAGCAAGGAAAGCAAGTATGAAAAATGTTTGAGATACCAACACACTTAACAAGAAAGTAGCAAAGAAAACAGTTCTGTAAAAACAAGGTAAAACTTGCAAGTTATTCAAAAGCCTCGATGAAAATTGCCATGCAAGTGTTCTGTTTACCACATGCATTATTTCCTGAAAGGTTTTACTTTTCCAACTCCTATAACACTTTCATTTAGATTTTAAACATCCAGGAATTGCCATGTTTATCACTTTGAATTTTAAAAGGGAATTAACAAGATAGCTAAAGCAGTAATTATGGCTATTTCCTTCTAATAAAATATAATATTTCCCACATGTGCAATATACTCCATTCATGAGTCTCAATACTTTAAGATGCCTGAGGGTCAAATTCTGCAGAGATGTGAAACTTGGAGTACATTGCATAATATAAAATATATATTAAAAAATCTGGCATCTACTTCATGCCCAAGTGTAAAATGGTATGGGCTGCAGTAAAAAGCAACAAATAGGACTCTAAAAGATGACGGATGTCTCAATTAAGGAGTCTGCTCTGTCATAAATTCCTTTCCTATGGTGTATCTCAGAAGGTTGCCCTGGTTCAAAACTCTTCACAAATTCTATCGACAGAGTTCTTAGACCACAGACTGGAAAACCTCAGGCACAAATATTTGTATCAAGCAGGGGAATGCCCAGGACAGCTTGTGAACTACAGGGGCTGAATAACTTTTTCTGCAGAAAGCTAGAGAGCAGAAGGAGGACACCAGAATTGGCACTCTTCAACCACTGCTAGTAAGAAAAAGCATTTTTATAAAAATTCAGTGTCAAATCACGTTGCACAGAACCAGAGCAAGTACTGCACCCAGGACAAGAAAATAACAGATGTCCAAACCCACTGCATTTGTAGCTAAAACAAGAACACAGTGTTGGCTGGTACTAACGTTGTAACATGGCCCAGGGCTGCACCACCACAACCTCTATGTCCTTTCCATAATAAATACAAGCCTTGTACAGCAATGGTATACTGCAAATGTATACCACCCAATTCATAAGTAGTGTATCTCTCAGTGTTGTACAAGCATTCCAGCCTTACAGAAATTTTTGAGATGTAGACTACTTGCTATCTAAACTTCAAAATAGAAATATCCAGTTAAGTTAAATAAATGGGTTTTATTCTTTCCTGCACCTTTCCTCTTTAAATTTCCAGAAACTTAAGCAGCAGATCAAAAAGCGGTTCAATCTGGAATGCAGTGAAGAGTCTGAAGGCCGGTGTGTTGAGCTAACAAATACTGTACCTCTCAAACTCAACTCCATAGTGACTCTTAGCAAAGGGAAGTATCTAGTGCACAACGTACAGTTTCAGTTCCAATCAAAACATCAAGCCTAGCTAAAATTAATCTGACTGAAAGTGAAAATAACACAACACCAGCCTCATTTTTAAACTTAGAAGAAATGCCTCTGACATGTAAGAAATGGGTCTCCACACCATTTGCAATATAGACCTGGTAGGAGCTTTTAGTTCATAACCATCTAGCAAGGGAGGAAAAGCAGCTGTCCATATTGATTTTATCTGATCAAACGAGGGTATGTAAACAAACTCATATGTTTTTGCATTCAATGCAATATCAATGAACTCACAAGAAAATTTCTCAAAGTCATTGTACATAAGGGATGGATGGAGTAAATGACAGCTGAAGAACTACCAGCTAACTAAGATTGCCACTAGCAATAAATAAATCGGTGTGCAACAGGCAAGCAGCCCTTCAGCATAACAGCAACACCTATTTGTGTCATTTTAACTATATGGTAGAAACCACAACTGTACTGAAATCAGAAATAAATTAATGATCCAAATATGAAAGAGAAATAAATGGAAATTGTGTGTGTGTTATATTTCTTCTACCAAAATCACAGATAAAATGTGTTGCTGACATAGCAGAAGTATCAGACCCTATTTAGAATCATGACTGGAGTTAAAGATGCATATGAAATGAAAAATCCCCATTATGAAATTGCACGTATTTGTGACCAATGTGATCTAAAAATACATTTAAGAAACCACTCAGATTTTATTTTTTAAAAGTGAAATTATGTGATTTAAATAACTGTCTTTGATGATAAAGATCTTAAACCATGACATGAATATTCTTGTTTAAATAGCAAACATGTATGTTCCATGCCCATTTTTTTTTTCCCCTTCAATTCTTTTCTCTATGGGCTCTTCAAATCCCCACTCACCACCATTCAGCTTCTGTTGAAGGTGATGGTCTGCATCCTCCACGTATAAAGAAGTAGAAGCACATCAGCTGAATACTTAGGCAGGCCTGTCATCGCCTCATGCATTTCAGAAACTAATTAAAGATTTCCCCATCAGTAAATCTCTTTCATCTTTCCTCACTGAGTTGCTACCTTTTCAGCCTTCATTTTAAACCACTTATCTTGGTCTGGCTTTTGTTTTCTTGTTCTTTGAGTGTAAATTAGAAACCTGTTGCAAGTCTGAGGACAAACCATAAAGCACACAATGTACTTTACAGACAATATATGGACTACAGATGTCATACCACTGATTAAAAAAAAAGCATTCTTTTTTCATTATAAATGTTTTACAGGTTACAAATACTAGAAAACTACATTAACTGTAATCTCTAATTAATTGTTTGTATTGTTGCTTTAGTAACAGCAACAACACAACTATATGAACGAACACAGGTCTGAGTGCAGATTATCCAACAGGGTCATGGAAGACCTAATGAAAAAGAGTGAGGGAGTGCACTACATCAAAGAAAGCTTAAGTTAGTTAATATATGTGCAATACAGAAGCTCAGAGGCATGAAGGGCAAGTGTCAAAGTTGTAATGACACGGACAGAAAATTACATCTTCAGTGGCATTTTGGAGACAATCAGAGTAGCAGAAAATTAAGGACAGCCAGCAGGAAGAAGACTGATGCACTTAATATGCGATAAGGCTAAAAATATAAGGTTACTACATTGAACACGTAGATTTCGTGGTATAGGAATAATGGTTGTAGCAGTGTGATGAAAAGGTCCCCAAATACACCAGGCATTCTGTCCGTTCTCTTTTCTGTGGAGGGGCTCATAGAAATATTATGAGTGGGATCTTAGGAAATGCAAATGCTATTTGCAGCCTAATTTTTAGCATGGCTTTGAGGAAGCACATCATGCTTTCCCACTCTGTTATATCCATCTCTATACCTACACAGGAAAAGGACCCCAGAAATACAGAGAGAAAGAAGCATCTCAGTTCCATGCAACTAGTACGGGCAACGCTGTATAAAAGCATAATAGAAAACTGCACATACACAACATAAAACTGTGTTACATGAGTATTTAAATATAGATTCATTTAAAAAAAAAAACCAATGACTAAGTAATTTGCCATGGTATGTTATGCTGAAGTAAAAACCACCTAAAAAAATCTAAGCATCCTGAAAATTATTCTGCTTGAGTAACTCTTACTGCTGACCCAGCTATCTGCATTTCCAAAGCAGCATCTGATGCCAATGTATGCCATGGTAATGGAACTAGTCACCTGTAAGTACAATCCTTCAGTAGTCAAATAAACCAAAATAACCTCTCATAATCCAATTCATGAAGTATTTTCACAGCCTAAAACAGCACCATCTTTGTGTTTGGGTTTTTTGTTGGAACATGCAAACAAGATGCTCAGGTTTCAGAAAAAATCACTTCTTGTGGAAGAGGAACATGTGCTTTTTGCAAGGTGGCACAAACCAGTGTATTGTGGCTCAGCATAGTTCAGTTCCCCTTTTCCCTCTATTGATTCCCTTTGCATTTCTAACATTTCTGTTAGTATTAATTTACATCTACAGCAGAATGATAAAATAATTCTGTGGGATATTAACCCAAGCTAAATACCTAGACTTTCATTACATATGCAGAAAAGATTAATCTATTTTCCAGATGTGCAGCATTTTACTAAAACCCCTGAATACTTCACTACACTTTTCACCAAAGACTTAACATCAAAGTGAAATGTTGTTACAGGATAATATTATGACTTCATTGCTTTTACAGACCATAAATACAATAACATTTATACACTGAAAAGACATTGTGATAAATTCTAAGCACATAAATATATACTGGGTACATAAATCAGGTGTCATAATTTATATAAAACTACTTTTAATTAAAACTTGTCAAATGCATGATTAAAACATATTTTGTAATCAAGACTAGAGCATTTTCAAGAATTTAGCTTCTTTATTTATCAAAAGCCAAATACAACAAAGTGCTCCAGGGCAAAAATGGGGCCTAGCAGTGAAATTATTGATTTCCTCAAAACTATTGAAATGTTTAAAGATAAGCATGTGTAAGTGTTGTACTGGGTCACAGCCCAATTGCCCAAATATGCCACCATTAATCACGTTATGAAAGCAATTACTACAGGTTTAGCTTCATTAACTTGGAAGCTGAGAAAAGACAATACACTACAGGAGACATTCTGTAGCCATCCCAAGGCCATCCTGCACTATGCACTTTCTCCTATTTGTGTATATCCACTTAACCTAGAAAGAAACACAGTTGGTTTAGGTTTGTAATATACATGGACTAATTATCAGAGGGGAAACAAAACTGCAGGTCAGATCTGGAGCAGCAATACACCGCCTCAATGGTTACTTGGTTTTATGGATAATACTGAGAGAGCCACATAATAAAAGATAATATACTTCTGAAGAGCCAGTGGCTGTTTTTATTTCCAATATAATAAAAACATCAAAATTTGTGAAGACTACTCCTTAGTCATAAGAGATCATAGCTTACATATATAAATCATTATTTGAATAGAAAACAAATAATGGGGGGGGGGTGAGGGGGTATAAAAAAAATAAGTTTGCTTTCCTTCTTACATTTTAAAT